>LFJQ01000235.1:0-42098 GCA_001182835.1 Oropetium thomaeum | reverse complement strand
GGAGTAGGTAGTATTACGGAACACAAGAGAGAGCTATTGGCAGTGTCTAGTGTTTGATCAAAGAACAGTTCCCTAAAAGAAAAAGAATTCAAAAAAAAAAATCAAAGAACAGAACATTATATATATATAGTCCCCTGCCGGCCTGCCCTCATCAGCGTTTGATGGCATGCGCGTAATTAAGCAGCGGCCATGGGCGGCAGCGTTGCAGCTTAATTGGAGGAGGCCCAGCCGGCGAAGAGGGAGTTCTCGCTGTCGTCACCATGGTGGCATGATCGTGGGAACGGACTAGCACGGGGAAAGGATGGCTGCAACACCGCTCTCCACATTTGTGGAGTTGGTGGTGGTGCTGACGTACATATGTGAGACGTCCCTTATCTCGCAGGTCACCGTCAAGCCCGTTGCGCGATCCTATTCTAAGTTTCTCTTTCATCTTTTTTTTTTTTCTGTTTTTGGTTTTGTGTTAGAAAAAAAAAAATCCATCAGGGAAATGGAAATCTGTTCAAAGATTTTTTTTTTGTTGTCTGGAACTCTGGATAGAAAGAAGAAAGTCATTCTTCCTTCTGGAAAAAAAAATGATGGATCTTTTTTTCTTTTTTTTTTTCTATAGAAAGAGTCTGCTCTGCTTGGTGTGGGGGCCTGCTCTGCTTGTCCACATTGTTGGCTTGGCTCTGGCTGGCTCCTTTCATTAATTAATTAAATATTGTGAATTGTATATTCCCGTCCACTAACGACTCGATTCAGTTGATTGCGTAGAGCCGCGTGCAGCAGATTATACTGAGTACTAATCCAGACGAGCGGGCGCTTGGCGCACACGGACACTTGCATCCCTCGTTGAACGAATGCTGAGTAAACTATATGTACGACTAATTGCAGCGCGTTGGCGTTGAGTCCTCGGCCTGAAGAATCCCATCATCATCATCATCATCATCATCCCCTCCCACCTCCCACCTCCTCCTCCTCCCCTTCTTCTCCACCTCTCTCCGTCCGCTCCGCAGCAGCAGGTCGTCGTCGTCAGGCCATCATCGTGTCCGCAAGAGAGGCAGGGGGGCGACGAATATGAGCAGCAGCAACGGCGGCGGGCATGGCGGCGAGGCCGCGTTCGAGTAACAGAGGTACGTACGTAATAAATTCCCCGGCCGGCGGGTATCCCATCTCTTTTGCATCTCTCAACAGATAGAGAGAGGATTCAGATTCATTCAGATACTAATAATGATGGGCGGCGATGATGATGATGCGATCGATGCGCAGGAGTACGTGACGAACTCGCGCGGGATGAAGCTCTTCTCGTGCGCGTGGACGCCCACGGCGGTAGTCCCACCGAAGGCGCTGGTGTTCCTGTGCCACGGGTACGCCGTGGAGTGCTCGGTGACGATGCGCGGGACCGGCGAGCGCCTCGCGCGCGCCGGGTTCGCCGTGTACGGCCTCGACTACGAGGGCCACGGCCGCTCCGCCGGGCTGCAGGGCTACGTGCCCGACTTCGACGCGCTCGTCGCCGACTGCGACGCCTTCTTCGTCGCCAAAGCCGGCGCAGTGGCTACGACCAGCGGACGACGGTTCCTGCTCGGCGAATCCATGGGCGGCGCCGTCGCGATCCTGCTCCACCGCGCGCGCCCAGAGTTTGGTCAGGCGCCGTCCTCGTCGCGCCCATGTGCAAGGTACTGCTACGACTACCGCCGCCGCTTCTTCATCCTTCTCCTCTCCTCTCTTTACGCGCGAGGCGGTTACCGTTTGACCACGCAGCACGCAGGCAGTAGAAAAACTGCTGCACTCCGGCCGCCCCGGCCGGTCTTCCGTTACTCAAACTGGCCCTTTGTTTTCATTCATCTATACTAGCAACAATTTCTCACACACACACATGGACGAAGTCATGGAGATGGAATCTTTACCACCTACTACCCCACTATACTAGCTAGTAGCGTTATTATATAATTCACATTTATTATTCGAACGGTCAGATACATCATCATGTGCACATGACTTGAGGAATAACCAAATAGCAAACCGTTATCTCTAATGATGACGATGATAATGGCGTTTGATGACCTGTCCGCTTGTAACAAATAGATCGCCGACGACATGCGGCCGCACCCCATAGTGGTGAACACTCAAGGCCATGACGGGCGTCATCCCCACCTGGAAGATCGTGCCCACCAACGACGTCATCGACGCCGCCTACAAGTCCCAGGAGAAGCGGGACGAGATCCGCAGCAACCCGTACTGCTACAAGGGCAAGCCCAGGCTCAAGACTGCCTATGAGCTCCTCAAGGTCAGCCTCCACCTCGAGGCAAACCTCCTGCACCAGGTCAGATAACAATAACACACCTGTTTCTTTCCTTCCTAGTACTGTTCTTTTTTTTTTCTCTGTTCTTCTTCTTTAATTAACTAATTAATTAGAGAGTTGCAATAATTACTCTTGCCGATTCATCGTTCGAAAAAATAATCATGTTGCCGATTCTAGTGTGTAGAGCTTCAGGAGTTTCTTGCTAAATGGTGGTAGTACTAGTAGTAGGGTTGTCAAATTCGTCCATCTTGACGTTGAGCTCTTAATCAGACGACGTACTGCACCTGATTATTAGACACGTGAGCTTGATTGTGTGGACAGGTCTCCTACCATCGATTGAAAGTGATATCCTTTACTAGTAGTATTAAACACGTGAGCTCCGCAACCTCGCACTGAGCAATCGTCCATCGATTATGTGCTAGTATTCACTATTAGAGAAAACGTCGCTATTCAAGGTAGTTGCTTGTTTTGTTGACCGATTAACAGCGCTAATTAATTCCTCCAGATTCTATGTGCATTGCTACGGAATTATGGAAGAGCCTTTGATTTAGATTATAGCAGATTATGACAAAAACAAATCCTACCAACAAACACATAAAAACCATAACCTAGAATGGATTGTGCTCATAAATAATCATAATCAGCTAGATAATTTGTATGTAATTTGTACTTGGAAACATGAGCTGCAAAATAGTTAATTTTTGAGCTGCACATATGAGAAGCTAAAGCTGTTGCGCCTAAAACAGTTTCGATAGATGAAAGCAATTTATGGAGACAAGTGAGCTCTAGTACAAATCAGAATTTAAAGCTTCTTTTAATTGATAATGCAGAGCTAAAGTTTTTAGTTTTTATTTTGTGTGTAATAATATAATCTAGAGCCCCGTGAAACAGGCGCTGAATGTTTTCAAGGACGGACAGACCTTTGTTTGTTAAAACTGAAAACATTTATTTAATCCAAAATAAGTGGGGTTTATGCTTGGCTGATGGTTGCTGCTGCAATCGTCAGTTTGCACTGGGTACGAGACAGGCCAGGAGTAACTTGTTTGCTTGGTCATATGAATGCTGAATAATGACCCGTGTGTGTATACAGTATGTACGTGGCGTTGCCATATTCCCGAACTTGCAGGGCAGGGCGGGCAAGTAGTTGCTTGTTTGACCAATTAACAACAGTAATTAATTCTTCTTGATTATATGTGTACTACTATATATCTGACAGGTCAATAGTTAATGATGGTATTACTAAAATGCTTTCCCTAGAACAAAATAAACTTCTTTGAGACTGATACATACTGTATTTGTTAATTGAACTAAATTAACATGATAATTCCATGAGTTGAGAATTACTACCTATCTATTAAGTGTCATCTCAGGGTGTATGTACTTGTTGACAAAGCTGTACTTTGTGTGTGTGTGTACAGGTGACGTTCCCATTCCTAATCGTTCACGGCGGGGCGGACAAGGTAACGGATCCGTCGGTGAGCGAGCTGCTGCACCGGTCGGCGGCGAGCGAGGACAAGACGCTCAAGCTGTACCCGGGCATGTGGCACGCCCTCACCTCCGGCGAGTCGGCCGAGAACATCAACGCCGTCTTCCAGGACATCATCTCCTGGCTCGACCAGAGGTCGTCGACGGAGAAGCCGTCGGAGGTGGAGCAGAAGGCTAGGCACGACGAGCAGCAGCAGCAACCGCTGCACGGCGACAAATTATAGCTGCTCTGTTGCTTTGCCAATTAATTATAGTCAGTGTCATGCATACTTAGAAGGAGCTTAATTATTAGGCGCTGTATCTTCTACTACCAAAAACAAATGTAATTGGACATTCATAGTCATCAACTGTTTTTATACGACAAATATCTCAAGCGGAAAGAAATATTTCCCAAAATGGTGATTTCTTCTTAAGAACTAGCTAGAGTACTACGTTCCAAAAAGGAACATTCGTCTCACACCTCGAGTGATGTTCCTGCCTGTCTGATACGAAGAATTGCTGATGGTTCTCAAACTGCCATCTGCAACCATCAGGCGCTCTGCTCTGCAACTGCAAGCCAGCTGACGGGCTAGCTGCTAATGTATGTGAATTATTTATTTTTTTTTTAATAAACAATGTGTGTGAATTATTGATCGATCAGAACAAGCAGAGTATGGAATACAGATGCCCTATCAGACAATCTGATTCCTGCTGGCTGATGCAGTGGCCGTGTCTAGAATTCCACTAGGGAGGAGTAACTGGGATATTTGGACCTGATCTGCTGAGCCTCATAGTCTCTGTGGTGCTCAAAAAATGACAGGAGGAATGGCAAACAGACAGCTGTTCACAGAGCTGTTAGCTGGGTGCTAGACACAGCTGCACATCTTATATAGGAAGTATGTTGCTGGACGAGCTTCAATGAAGAGCAGAAAGCAACCCGAACCACTGGAAAAAGCCGTCAGTCATTCTGGCCAAGTAAAAATTAATGTGGACGAAGCATTTACAACTCAAGGGCATACATATATATAGATGCATACCTGGCTTTAGCAAGGCTGCTACATGATGCCTTCTATTCTCAATACTACCCTATTTAACGTATTGGTTTCTAGAAATCTAAACGATAATAATTGTGAAACTTTGGCATGATTTAGTCTTGAGAACAGCTCACATTCAAATGGTAGTGCTCATTTCTTCAAATGGAGTTTACATCAACATAGTCAACGTAGGGTTTACTCTAGTACTTTGCTTTTGATTCATAATGGGCGTTGCAGAACTGAATTGTGCTATGAAATACTCTTGTGGTAGTGGTATTTATATGAAGGGATAAGATAATCTTGTACATAGGAATTGAATGGTAGTAAACATTACAGAGGAATTGCAAAAATGTAGCCCAAAATTACCTTTGCATTGGAGTCACACATCATAGTGTAGAGTTTGTGTTAGGAAATTGTCTTAATGGAATAGGAAGTAAATTAAACCGACAGCTACTTGTGGGTTTATCTGCTTTATGATAGGCTGTATGGATAAATAGGAATGGCGTATTTTCTGTTGAAGCTCTCTTATATGCAGGCACTCTGTACGGGGATGCACTAGCTTTACTTGAGTAAATCGGGAGAAACATGAGGAAGTCAAGGGTCTAAGAAAGGCTACATTTTAGAGACCACAGGCAGATATATTTTCATCGAACATGGATGCAGATTTAGCAATACGATATCTTCCAGTATCTTGTCATGGAATTTTATTGGTGAATTTTATCTCTCAAACTTAAGAAAATAGAAGTGCAGTATTCGATGCAATAAGTGGTTGTTGCTTCTTTTTGAAGCAAAAGTAGGTACTCTTTTAAAAACCATTTCTCAAAAAAAAAAAACTAGTTCCTTCCCTGCATTTCATCAAAAAAGAAAAAAAGAGAGAGAAAAGATCCCTTCCTGCGCATCTGAAAATCTTTAAAGGAGAATGACTTATCAATCGAAACACATAAGCTTGCAGAAGCTAGGGTTGAGAAAGGTCCTACCAATTATCAGAACTGATAGTTTTGTTTACAGTTACTACCTCTATCTCACTTACTTGTCATACTAGCCTTCATTTTTTTTCCCTTCTCAAATTACTGTCGTTCTCGCGTTGGAATACATTTCTATCTACATCGCTCTCCTCCATACAGTCCTCATAGTTCATTGTGCCGAGAGCCAGAATGACAACTACAATGAGACAACTATGCACAACACCATCTCACATATTAAGTGGGGTACACAGCATAGATATACACAATACATGATGCAAGATGAACAATGCGTGTCAGCTGCTACGCGTCTTCAATGCATCCCTGAATTCGACGCTAAGCTTGTACTGGTGACCTTTCTTCCCGAACCCAGAAGTCGATTTCTGCATCATCGCGACGAACTCGTTGTAGTCGATGCGCCCATCCTACAGAACGATCGAAAGAGATTCGTCATCGTGATAAGGTTAGTAATAAATTCATCAGAAGTTACCATGTGAGCTAGCAATCTTACATTGTCCTGATCTACTTCGCCTATCATATCTTCCAGCCGTACATCTTCGATACCGAATTCATCACAGGCTTGCTGAAGCTCATCAGCTGTGATGTACCCACTTCCGTCTTTGTCGAAGTATTGGAAGGCAGCAAACAGATGGTCCTCCCTTTCAACTTTGTTGAGGTGCAGAGTAGCAGCTATGAACTCTCCGTAATCTATGGTGCCACTGTTGTCAATATCAGCCTGTGACACAAACACGCCAAGCATCCATTTGGATTGTCACCGAATTCAGCAGGGCAGTACTTTAGCATACAATGCATAAATTCTTAGTCCAAATTAGAACAGGAGTAATCAACATTCTGAGCAGTTGAAAGTTGAAACTGTTACTAGTCTGGCGAAGAATTTTTCTTTCGAAAAGATGTAAAGAAATTTTGGAGAAGGATTTTAGCAACTTACAGCCTGCATTAGCTGATGGATCTCCGGCTCTTTCATATTGGCACCGACCCTGTGGAGGCCGGCCTTGAGCTCCTCGAAGTTAATCTGGCCGCTGTTGTCTGTGTCCATCATCTTGAACATCTCCTTGAGCCCCGCAATCTCCTCTTCTGAGAGGTTCTCCGCGATCACCTGCGCAAGATCACATCAGGTCTTGAATCTATCCAATTTTGAATCAAAGGTTAAGAGAGCTACTGCTTCTTCAGCCAAGAGAGTGAGTGGTGGTGCTCACCCTCAGCGCCATTTTCTTCAGCTTGTTCATCGCCGAGAACTGCTTCAGCCGCGAGAGCACCGCCGAGTCGAGCGGCTTATCGGGTGCAGACCCGATCATCTGGAGCCAGGGGTGACCTGCAATCCGTCAGAAACAGATTAGCCCATCGTTCAGTAGCTGATGTTCACTGAATGCTAAGACAGCACCAAGATAGTACTGACATAGGACTTGGTGCGCTGTGAGTCTCGTCTTGGGGTCTCTGACGAGCATCCTCCTGAGCAGGTCCTTTGCGTTCTCCGAGACGTTTGGCCAGGGGTCGGACTCGAAGTCGAGCGAGCCGTGCAGCACCTGCTCGAAGATGCCCTGCTCCATCTCGGCCCAGAACGGCGGCACGCCGCAGAGGAGGATGTAGATGATGACGCCGGCGCTCCACACGTCGGCCTCCTGCCCGTAGTTCTTCTTCAGCACCTCCGGCGCCACGTAGTACGGGCTCCCAACCACGTCGGTGAACGCCTCGCCTGTGTTTTTTAACAATGGCACCAGATAAGGAAACAGCTCCTCGCCTCCATCGATGGACGAGAGGGATGGCAACAACGGACCTGGCCGGAAGAACATGGATAGGCCAAAGTCGATGGTCTTGAGCGGCGCGTCTCGTCGTTGCTGACGAACAAAAAGTTCTCCGGCTTGAGATCCCTGTGCATGACGCCGAGCGAGTGGCACGACTCCACGACGGCGACGATGACGCGCGCCAGCGTCGCCGCCTGGCGCTCCGTGTAGTGTCCCCTGCGCACGATGCGGTCGAAGAGCTCGCCGCCGGCGCAGAGCTCCATGACGACGTGCACGGCCACTGCGTCCTCGTACGCGCCGACGATGGAGATGATGTTGGGGTGGCCGGCGAGGTGGTGCATGATCTGGATCTCGCGGCGTACGTCCTCCACGTCCTCGTCGGTGACCAGCTTCCGCTTCGCGATGGACTTGCACGCGTGCTCGCGCCCTGTCGCCTTGTCCACGCACAGGTACGTCGTGCCGAACTGGCCCTGCCCGAGCTTGCGCCCCAGGCTGTACTTGTCCTTGAGGTTCCCGGTCTTGCGGCGGAGCACGGATTCCACCTGCAGACCCGCGCTGGAGACGCGCTTGATGTGCGCCGGCTTCTTCGGCCGTGCCTGCGGCTGCGGCTGTTGTTGATGTTGCTGCTGCTGCTGCGGCGGCGGCGGCTGTTGCGACGAGGCCGACGGCGGTGGCGCGTCGGGTTCTCTGTTCGACGGCGGCCGTGGCTCCGGATGCCGCGCCGGCGGCTCAGAGATGACGATGGGCGCCGGAGGAGTGGTCTGCGCCTGTGCAGGGACAGGAACCGGAGCCGGCACCGGCACCAGCGGTGGTTGGAGTCCGCGGAGGAGGACTCGCTGGGCTGGACCTGGACGACGGGGATGGAGCGGGAGGTGGTGGTGGGCTGGGACGGCGTCGACGAGCGCGACGGCCAGATGGAGCCGGCGGAGATGTTGCCGAAGAGCCGGTTCTTGGGGAAGCGCGACCCGGCGCAGAGGTTGCCCATCGGTCCTCCTCCTCCTCCGCCCCGGCGGCGGCAGGGGCATGGCAGTACGGCGGCGGCGGCGGCGCGTCCCGCCGGGAGAGGCGGTCGGAGGTGCAAGGGCAGCCCGTCGGAGGAGACTGGTGGTCTCGGTTCGTCGGAGGTGATTGGAGAGGGAAACGAGGAGCTAAAAATGGCATGCACTGCAGAATGAGAAGGTAGGATGGAACAGAGGAAACAGAGCGGCAGGCAAGCTGGAAGAGAAGAGGCGACTAATTTTGGTGGGAAAAAAACAGGGGAACCGCCCGCCCGTTGGGTTTCGGTTTCGGGGCAGATTGCTTCAACTGTTCATGCCCTTGTCAACTTGTCATGTGTGGTGTGGTGTGGCATCCTTGTTTCATGCTATTTCGTATTGTATCAGCTAAGCTAGATCATACAGATAAATTACACCTGTAAGATATTTTATCTCCTACTCGCAAACAAATGCAACTCTCATCGAATATATGCAACATATAAACTCAGATATGCAGTTCTTTATGTATCAGTAGAAGATACGAACTACATACTTGCAACTTTTAAACTTGATGTGCATTTCTTATGGGCTTTCTTACTTACAGTTAAAAAGTAGAAAACAATTAGTTCGATACCCATCCATTTTTTTTTTTGAAAAAATAGATCGGCGTGCTGGGGTTGGATCTCAATTCTGGTCAACAAGCGCAGGACATCATAATCAACTGTTGATGCATTTAATTTTCTTTGAAGGAGAAACATGGCTCCTGAGTCTTATTCTTGCGAATTATAATTCGGCAAAAGTAGGAGACACTCATGTACTTATTTTCGAGGTGAATTTTGCGAGAAATTTTTGGTAGGCAATACAAATCAATCTCCCAAGGTGAGGCTCACTAACTGCAAGGCTTAAGCGACATTTATCAGTGAAATTTTCAATTGAAATTATTATGCTCATGTGTCGAAGCATTGGACGTCAAGGAACAATTGGCTTTTCTCCTCAGTTGATCCAACAATAGACTCATGTCGTGAATTTTCTTTTTCAAGGAGCTGTCAATGGTTATCCATCGGGGCTAAATCTAGATGTTTATGACCTCGAACAGTAGATTCACGACAGTTAAGTATTATTTTCTTTTTTGGACTGTAATAGATCCTTTTTATGAATAAAGCAGTAGAGAGACCGAGTCCCTCCAGTTCTTCCAAATTTTTTTTGACTTTATATGTTATTGGAACACATTATCTTCTTCATCACACTATTATTAAACAAATTGATGTGTTAAGAACAAGAAATTGTGTATCAGAGATCTATGAGACATGAAATTTTTATTGCTCAGCTCTTAGATGAAAGTGAAGTAACAAGAATAAATGTGGATCCATTTGTTGTGCGGCCTCCTTATGATTCAACAACCTCCGCCGAATGGTAAAATTTTGATGCGATATTATTCTAATATTTTCTCTATAAAGGTACAGATGCAGCACTTGAATTACAATCATAGAGAAAGCTAGTGTGTTCTTGTGACCAGAAAAAAGGGAAGAGATGAAGATAGAGAATGCTCCAATAGATTACGATGATAGTAGCGATTTAGGATTGAAAGGAGTTGGGAAGGGGAAGCTGTTGTGTTACAAAATTGGATCTGGTGAGAAGATTACAAAAAGATTCCAGGCTTAAACAGGTTCTTCATCATGTGGAAGTGAAAGGATCGTCGTTCTTGAATTTGGATCTGTCTCTTTAGTTCAAACGATCTCTGTTCGTACTATCTGCATAGAAATGTGTTTTTCACACACTAGGGCATGTCATCTGTGTGAAAATCGACACCAAAACAAAGTTTGATTCCACATTGAAGGTTGAAACTTCCACTAATATTGTTGAAATTTGCAGTTCTGAGATACTATAGCAACTCAAAATACTATGTTTCAGTCTAGTTTGTCTTTGGTCTAGCTTAGCAAAGACATGCTTTGATTTAGGGTTTCATTAACTTTCCAATAAAAATGATTGTCTTAAATAGAAGTTAATCTATAATGTTTAGATACCACAGAGAACCTCATAGTGTTTAATGGCTGTGATACTATAGTAGTACCCTCAAATCATGGGTTTACACATGGAAGCAATATCAGGCTTGGTAGATAGTTACTTCTTCCTCTTGTTATAAATTTTGTTATAAATTTAACCTTTAAGGTGTCCTCAATTAATTATTCTCATGTGTTAAAGCTTTTGTTTGTTCATTATTCTCATGTGTTAAAGCTTTTGTTTATTCATTTTTCTTACAAAAGCAGTTTCTTATTCTCCTCTAATGCAAATAATAGATGGCCCAATATAGGAAGACAGCATGCAAGAGCACATGAGGTACTGTACATTAGGAAAGTGAGGAGTCAGTGGGCCATCGATCTAAGACTTATCATTGTGAGGATTAGGGTGGATACTTGCCATACCGCCTTAGAGATATGCTCTCCTGAGTCGGCATCTTGCACAAGCCTTAGTGCATCATTCAAAATAGGGCCGTAACCAGATTTGATCTAGTCGGGATCTCAGCAAGCAGACTTCGTACTACATTGCTGACGCAACACAAAATGAGGGTCTTCTAAAGTTAACTATCCACAACACAAGCGATCAAGGCTGGCTCAACGTGTATGAATTTGGTACGATTAATGTCGCAACCCTGTCCGATAAAATCGTACGGTTGCTCATCCAGGATCACTTTGGGGTGCCACTTGGCGAAGCAAGCGACCATACAGTACAATAATTAACAAGGACACGCATAACTTGATTTAAAGGGTACATAAATTCTTAGTATTACACCATTGGTCTAAAATAATTTAAGTGCGGAAACGTAGTTTTTGGAAAACTCGGGTTTGATACTGCGGAAGCGTTAGTTATCACTCGTCGATCAGCAATCCTATAACAAGCATGTCAGCCCAAGACACGCTCATTCCTCAAGACCAAGAAAGATCCTGCAAACAAACAACAAGGGCATAAAGCCTGAGCAACTAATACTCAGCAAGACTTACCCGTCAACGTGGCCATCTAATGACCGACTCCTAAAATGCAGGGGTATTTGGTGGAAGTTGATCGGGCATTTGCGAAACACAGCGCTAATAATCTATTCCATTTTTAGCCAAGTTAACAGGCTTCATTATTAACATACTAGGTTTGCCACTATTCTAAACAATCAAGAGTTCAGTACAACAGTTCAGAATTTACGACAGCCATTTTTCATCATAAATCCATCATTTACATATCGTTGCGGTAGAAAGGAGCAAGTGCTACTCTTAACCACGAGGAGTGGCAATTATAATTGATTTACACCCTGCAGGAGAAACCCGAATGACACGACACGTGCACACTCAACTTGAGTCACACGTGGCTACCTTTCGTAACATCGTGACAGTGTTGGCTCAACATCCATCCCTCCAAGACATGGTCCTCCAGGCGATGCCCTGCATCCCTGTACGGCCCCAAGCCTTTCCCACTAGCACGAGCCCAAGAAAACAAAAGCAAATTCATCCACCTTGCAGGTCCGTTCACCCAGAAAAAGGGATGGCCAATTGTCCAACAAAGCACGGTGAGCTACGTCGGTTTCCTGGTCCCATATACCAGTATGCACTCGGTACACACCTCAAACTTGACCAATGCAACCGCATCCGATAAGGTTCTCAAATTTTATCCACATTTAAGATCAAACAAAATTCTCGACCATTCCTTCTTTGAATAAACACGAGTAGTCTCCATACTACTGGGATGCTATCGGATTACTATCCTTTAAGCATCGCATTCTATCGATGGCTCTACCAAAGTAATCCATAGGAAACCTACCAAGTCATGCATCTAGGTTTTCATGGCAATTTCCTCGAAACTTAATGCACAAACAGTTCCTACACACATAGTGGAAAACAGAAAATTTATAAAACATAGGTGTGCACCGGGGCTTGCCTTGGTTTGCAGAATAGTCAGCACACTCAAGCGAGAAGGTAGTTCCTGCGGGCGCCTCCTCTGATTCTCGTTCACCGACGAAGTTCCTGGTCGGTCCCTATATGACGAAAATGCAATGAATTGTTTAATGAAAGGAGTCACAATGCTTTTATTAAAGATTAACTAGGGCTTCATTGTTGGGAATAAGGGTTAGACCGACACTTTGCTTCGAGTATTAATCGTTTTAACAACTACGACCATTTCTCTATGTTAAAAATAAAATTTTAATAACCTCTCAAGATTATTTTTAATTGATGGTACTCTCTGAAATATGAATTTTAAGCTTTGGTGAGGCCTAGGTGAATTTCCTAGATTTTATAAAAATTCAACAAAGTTTCTGTTATTGGGTTTTATAAAATCAGAAACCATATGTAAACCTTGGAATAAAATTATGATATTTTATGGTGTTACTCAGGGAAACTAAATTTACAACTTTGTTTTTGGGGTCTAATCTTCTCACTGACTTTTACAATGTATTTTAGAAATTGGCATTTTATTAGGCAGATTGGGGTATTGTGAAAGTATCATATACAATTTGATGGTCCTAAAATCCCAATAAAATTACTGAAGGTGTGTATGATCATGAATTACTTGTAGATAAAAAATTAGCCCTGGAAATGCTCTATAATTTAAATTAAAATTCAAGAACAGAAAAGAGTGTTCTATTTATTTCTGCAAATTTTGAGTGATTTCATGAAAAGTGCTTTAACATAAATTTAGTTCATAGTCCAAGGATTCAAATAAAATTAGGTTTGGCATTTTTTATATTTTTCCATGATTTTCTACACACTTGACAACTCCTGACTAATTACTGGAAAATGGAGAAATCAATGGAACAGTGGCAGAGCGGCAGAAGCTAGGGCACGGCGGCGCTCCGGCGGGATTCTCGCCGGGGAAGAAGGTTAGAGGGGAAATGGAAGTGTCGTGGAGTATCACCGTGAGCCAATGCACTAATTTGAAGAGGATTACGCCCACGGGGAAGAGGAGAGCAGGGTTGGCGACAGTGAGCTCGGGCGGCTGTCAATGGTGGCCGGGGTGGTGGCGTGAGGTGTTCTTCGTCAATGACGACGAACTACAGCCACAACCTTGTCAAATGGATGCACTAGGGCTAGAGGAAGCAGCCGGTAGAAGGAATTGAAAAAGCATCGTACCAAACGACGAATTTTGGAGAAGGGTGGCCGCCGGTGAGGTTCTCGGCCGAAAAACAGGGCGGCGGTGTTCCGGAGGAACGGCGGTGCGGCCGGGGCTCTTGGTGTTTGGAGAGCAATAGGAGGAGGAGTGGAGCCTAGCTGGCAAGGTGGTGGGGCTGGGGGATGGCTGGAACTCGCCGGCGTCGTGGAGGTGGTGGCGGCGGCTATGGCGGCGGCGTTCTCTGGAGCGAGCGGGGGGGAAAGACCAGGGGAAGGGAAAAGATAGGAGAGGCTCGGTTTTATGCGCAACGGAGAGGCAGGTAAGGGAGGGTGAGGAGGTCGCCGTGCGCACACGGCGAAGATGATGATGATGGCCGGCGGCTCCCGTACGGTGGTAGGCGTTCGGACGACAAGGGCACTGTGGCCGGTATGGTGCAGTGGCGTGCGGGGAGGAGAAGCGAGGGAGAGAGAGGGAGGAGAGGGAGAGGAAGGAGAAGGACAAGCTCCTGCCGCGATTTGATGCCACGGCGGAGTAATGGCGCGGCGGTGCTCGGCTGCAAGCACGGCAAAACGTACCGAACGTCGCACTGTAGCGGAGCGGCTACTGTTCACGGTACAACTGTTTTCAATTTCTATTTAGTCAATTGAAAAATCTAGCTCCCGAGTTCAAAAATTTTTTAAACTTTTTGTGTAAGCTAAGTGAATTATTTGGAACAACTTTTATTATAAGAACATTCCCTGATTCAGCTCCTAAAAGTCTGTGAATTTTCAACTTGGTTCAAATTTGTTAGAATTTTAAAAGGGTTTAAACTTCTTCCAAAAATTTTGATAAAATTCCCAAAATTCTATTTTAATGTGTAGTTAATTGTTATGTAAAAATATGGATAGGGTTTTGTAGAAATTTGGATAGCCATGAGTTAGGGTTTGGATTTAATTTTGGTTAATAAGATTTCGACACTGCTAGTTGAAATTTCTCCGATCTAGTTATAGTGTTCTGTTGTGGGCCAAGGTCGTCATGGTGAAACTTTAGAGCATTTCAACATCATTTCTTTTTATTTCCAATGTTGATTTTTTTACTTTTAGGTGAGTAAATTGTCGATTAGGGTTTTAGCGTGTCGATTTAAACCATGGTGACACCGGGGGTGTCACAATTAACCTTAACAGATCCTCATTTGGTTCAATTTCACTGCAGCAAAACGAAACGCTTGGTGACGTTACTCACCTCACCTAGGGGGAGGGACGGAGCTAGAAATTATTCACAAGAGAGGCCAAGTACATGTAAATAGATATTAAAAAGGGCTAAACAAAAATTTTAGCATTAATTACATGGTATTTTTCTTCTAAATAAGCTATTTAAGACAAATTAATCAATCATAGGGATGCTCAAGCCCCTGCCAACTCCCCTTGGCTCTGCCCCATCCCAGTGACAGTGAGGCAAAAGCAACCTGGGACTCTAGTGTGACAACAACTAACGCTAGGTTTAGGGTGTGTTTGGTATGGTTCCATATTTTCTAAGAATCATTTCAGATTTAGATTCTTTAGTGAAACCTTTCTCTGTTGAATCTGTATCACTTTTGTGAAATCGTTTGACTTCTTTGATGAAATGTTTAGATTCAGCTAAAATGAGAAGTGTCATAAAATCACCAAAAAAATCACTTGAAACACTCTTTTTGGTGATTCTCACTCCTAGTATAAAAATAGTGAAACATTTCAAATGATTATGATTTGAATCACTAGTAAAGAACACGGTTTGACGCCGGTTCTAGTGATTCACGACTGAATCAGATGTGATTCTTGCCGTCAAACGCACCCTTAGCTTATATAGTAGACCCAACCCCTTGCCATGCGATTACTTCGGATGGCACAGCAACGCAGAACACAAGCTGCTGTTACAAATTGGCTTATGCCAGCCGTGAAAGATAGCGATTGCAAGAGTTAATTAGTCGCTAATGGATTTCAAAGTCAAAATCAAACGCGGCAGCCAACACGATGCAAGTTCATCTTATAGATAATTTATTTAAAGTAAAACATTATTCATATTGCAATTCATTTTACAGTGCGAAAAATTCAGGGTGTTAGATCTGGACTCCACGCTTGGGTGGGGAATGGTTGAGTTACTTTGGGCTGTGGCAGGGTCTTGAATTATGAAAATTAATTAGAAAAGCTCCACCTCCGCGGGAGCACTTCTCGATTCAAAATTATGCGACTCCACAATTGTGATTGAACAGCTTAATCCATTGTCTTAATTTGTATGGTGATCCATATGTTTTACAGATGGCAGCTGTCACATTTAGAGTGCGCCAATGATGAGTGTACCCGACGCCAGCACTGGTCGATATAACCACAATTTTTATTAGTTCCAAGACCTATTTTCGAAGTTATAATATTAGGATAGAGAGAAATCTTCTGTACATGCATTTTTTGTTGGAACTGGTGCGTACTATAGCCACCTCTCTTAACAAAATGCTTGATTACTTCGCTGCTCCTAAAAATGCAGGGCGATCTATGTCACTCTGATATGGTTACGCGTGACATGGCAGTCAGAGATCTTGCACACCATATATCCCATCCCTTCAGTTCCTTTCGGATGAGGAATCAACAAAGTGATCAGTACGCATGGCAAACGTAAAGCTCATCTGAAATAACAGAAGTGATAAATTTTATTGGGATATCAATTCATGAAAATACTAGTAGTACTTCTTTGATAAATTTTGATGCACGGGTAAAAAAATGAAAGGGTGCTTGCAGTAACTATTTACTTGAACTCGACGCGTGATGCTTATTCCTGATGCCTTCCATTCTCAAATTTCATTGTCATACCCCCTTAACAATATTGTTGTAAGTGTGAACAACTTGCCGAGTTCTTCCCCCTTTTCTATCCTATCAGCATTAATACAAGCTATATACATGCTAGAGAATACTATAGGGGCGAAATCTAGGAGAGTTGATGGCTAGCAGATGGTAGCTATACACACACAGATGAAGAAGGAACCTCCTATATGCAGATGGTTGTATTAGCCCAATACCCACTATAATGGGTCAATCAAGCCCAATTAACCCGTCCACCAGCTGTCAAAACATCATTAAATAATTACAATTTTTTGAATTTATTTCAACATTTCAAATGAAAATATTCAAATATTTTTTGTAAAAAATGTGGATATACCACATAATAACGGATCTTTATCGTCTGCCTTTTGTATTGTATGGCAAACTTTGCCATTCCCAATCCTCGCAGTTGATTATAGAATCAAAGGTAGCCAAGTCGATGAAGGAGTATGGAGAGACGCCGTTGCTCATTACGGCCAATCTTCGTCTTTGCTCATTACAGCCAAATGTTTAAAATTATTATTTTTTCCACACTATACACTACAGCCGCAAAGAAAGAACACTAGAAATAAAAATCTTATTAGACAAGTCTTAGTAGGTCACATTTTTTTGGAGATTTCGGAGTATTATTATTAAATAGAACAATAAGAGAAATGATTTGTAGCCTCACATATTAACCATTGTTCATAGGATTAGCGTCTAAGATGAAGTATGACAAAGTTTGCCGTACAGGACAAAAGGTAGAGGATACGCATCCCATAATAACTGTTTCTGTGATATAGATGAATTGTTGGTACACTGCATAGAAATACTGATTTATTATTTTTTAAAAAAATTATTCATATTAGATCTCATATCTTAGCATTAAATCTAGAAACAAGATAGTTAGAATTGATTCAAAAAACGTAATAGTTAGTGTTAGTTAGTGAGTACCGAGTATGGATAATGCTACAGTGAATTTTAGTAATTAATAAGAACTCTCTGTCCCTTTAAACATGTCATTTGAGACCCAAAAATTTGTCCCAATGATCGGTTGGCAGGCTGTAGCAGACTAATTTGGCAGCCTATGGCAAGCTAGCTGGAGGCCCATGTGTCGCTTCGCGGGAAGAAAACACGACAGACCCTCTCTCTCTCTCTCGGTCGCTTCCACAATGATGAAAAGAATTTATTCTTTGTACTACGGGCAGCAGTTTGTAAGTCTCCTAGCTTGCATTGATTGTTGTGTCCGGTGGCTAAACCGACATGTTTAAAGGGACGGAGGGAGAAGTGGCCACCCTGGCCTGAGTTCGTTGGCCCAAATTTCAGTGAAAGTTTTGTACTTTTGTATGGGCCGCAAAGGTTTTGTTAGCCTACTAAAGCATTTGGCCCAACTCTTGCTTGTGGGCTTGGTCAGCTATTGGGAGGGAGTAACTCATTGCACCTTTATTCCATAATTATTTTTCTCAAGCCTGAATGAGACTGAGAGAATTGGACTAACTGGCACATTGGGAATCGGTGCCATATTGAATCATGATGCTCTCATTCAAGGCAATTATAAGGAAAGTAATAGGTACATGGTAAAATGATCGTGATGAAAAATAGGTAAATGATGTTGTCCATTTGATGACTAAGAAAAATAGTAAATCTAGTTCTCGATTTCGTAGGAAATTGAATTTAGTAGGCTAGCAGGAAGTTGTAAAATGAAGGTAGATTCTGAGTAGAGGATCCTCTTCTTTTGCTCGTCATGAGAGCAGAGGGAGTTCTGGGGACACAGGTTCTCACTTCGTGAGGAAAGGGAGTACCGTTGTTTGGATCAAGGGCTTTGCTCGTAAGGTCATTATGGAACTTGATTTTGGAGTTAATAGTGTTCCACTATTGTTAATTTTTTTATTTTGCACCAAAAACATATGCATTTCCTTAAGCAAATATTCTGGAGTACTCAGAAACTTCTACACATGTTAAGGCTGTAACTACTAACATGGGTAGGACGTCCAGCCTTCCTTCCTGATATGTTCAGTCAAATATCACAGTTATTTCTAAACAGTCCTATTTTTTAGTTGGAACAACTTGCACCAAGACCATTCCTGTGAAAAACTCATTATCATCTACCGTGACTCCTTTCAGCACTGAAATGTCAAGATCATAGCTAGCTAGCTACTGCATTATTACGGAGTACTTAGAATCTTGTGCACATGTTAAGGCTTGTAACCACTTACATGGATTGGAAGTCCAAATTTTATTCTTGATGCTTTCTATTCTCATAAGTTTCTTTGTTAATTTCCGTAACAGTCTTGCGCTGAGACCATTCATGTGGAAAACTCATCATCATCTTCCTCCACTCCATTTCATCACAAACCTCTATAAGTAGGGTATAACTAGCTAGAAGTATATACATCGCAGTTGATATTTCAGGATCCTAGCTACCTAGCTACTAAATGTCCTCCTATTTGAGTTCCACCTCGAGATTTCTTTAAAATATGCTATAGAATTCAGTAAATTTATACCTAGGAAAAGAAAACTGAAAAAATCAAAATTATTACACCTATTCACTTGTGTGCTAGTATTAATTAATTGTACCAGGTCATTATTAATCCGCCAGCTTGCCAGATTTGTGTATATATAGCGCTCTCTCTTGTGTCATCTATTTTCTCATTGCCAAGGGAGCACAAGTAAAAATGTAATGTGCATTCACATCTGTGCGTCTCTAGGAATGAGTGGCATTGGGACGGCATATTCGGCACTTTCTATCCGGTGCTCGCATCTAAGATTGGAAGAGATCAAACGGATGTGGTACATGTTCAGCTGTTGCTGTCCCTGCATGGGTTGCGGACCGATCAGAGCGAGCCTACAAGTGAGCATCAGTTCTGCTATAGCCCAATGTAGCAACCTCATCCAGGTTCAACGCACGAAGGATCTCGTAGCTTTGGGCTTCGACGTGAACACTTCACAGTGCTGGACGCTGGCTTCTTCTCTGGGCAGCACGGCTTTGAAGGTAGTAGCACGTTGTGGCGGTGCTTGGGTTCTGCTAGCTGGTGAGGATGTACAATCCTACTCTCATGTCATCAAAAGTAAATACTGGAGCATGGCAGCATCATTGAACCCTTTTCTTCCATAATAATTATCTTTTTTTCTCATGCATAATTCCATATATTTGCTCCTCTTGTTGAACTTCAAAGTATAGGTTTTTAATTATTTTTTTGGTGCAAGGTAGTTTATTTGTACCCAAACACAAGGAGCATATACTTCATTTTTTTTTTGTTTCTGTTGTAATGGCCAACATTCTATAGTTGTTGGTAGTTGACTTATTTTGTGTGAGAGGTCATTTAAAAAAATTGAAGGAAAAATTATTAATGGCAATTAAGATGACATCATCCTAGAATAGGCCTAGAAGCAACTACAGTAGGGGACTATAGAATGTTCGAATCAGTAGGGGACTTTAGGGGTGCATTGTGCCGTACAAATTGATAAATAATATACGCTGGAAGATATAGTGGATTCAATGTCATCTCAAAGGCATGCAGGGATCTATTTATAGCCTCGAAGCCCCTTACACAAAATCATCCTATTACAATGCTACCCTTTTCTACATTCCACCACCCGAAGGGTGATCTAGTAACTTAATCCTCGCCGGTACGCTAGACTTCATATGGACTTTCTTTGTTTGGAAACCCTTCCCATGGATACCCTTCGTACGGTCGGCCCAACCCAACTCTACTAAAAATCCTGTTTTGTGGGCCTTATTTCCTCTAATTGGCCTCGAAACCCCAACAATAAGCATGGGGGGCACCATATTCTGAATAGCGAAGAAATTAAATGTGTTCTACAGATTGACAAGAAAAGATGCATGCAGAGAAGTATGCATCAGGAGTAGACATGTGGAGAAATATAAAGCCTTTTTCCACCAGACCATGCCTAGAACCAACTATATATTTGTAACAACCCGAGATTTGAGCAATTCAAAATGTGATGAATATTTTAATTTCAAATGTAAATTTGATCTAAAATCTACAAATACTCAAACTCGTGTTGTTCATGTCTTGGATCTCTCTCAAGTGTATTTTATCTCTAACGAAACTTGGGGTCCTCAAAACAAACCAGTGAATAATTCAAAGCAGAAGTGGTTCAAATTCAAAACAAAAAAATTGAAATCCTTGCTGGGAGCTTTGGACCTTGGGCCGTCCTTCCCTCCTCCTCTCCCGCGGCCCAGCTCCCTTGCCTTCTATCTAAACAGCCAAGTGGGCCTTTTTCTTTCGCGCGAGGCCCGCGAGCGGAGGCAGGCTAGGCCAGCCGGCCACTGTTTTTCTTCCTCCTCAGGAGAGTCGATCAGAGCCGCGAGTTACTTTCGTGGCGCCGACGAAAGTGCCGCCCTCCGTCCGATCCATTTGTTCTGCCCGCGAAACCACGCCGTGCTGGTCCTATAAAAGCCCCTAGAGCCGAAGCAAGCACTGCCCCTTCCGCTCTGCGCCGCCAGGCTGCAGAATTTCGCTGCCGTCGTCTCTGATCGTCCTCTCTGTCGTCGGCACGCCGCGAGCGAAGTCACAGCCGGGGGTAGGACGTCACCCAAACGAGTTCATCGTCTCTCGCTGATCACGGCAGTACTAACAACGTTTCAATCCGTGCAGCGAGGAGTGAGATCGAATCCGTGGAAGTTCACCGCCGATGAGCCTAACTCCGCCACGTTCCTGTTCTGGTGAGCCTCTTGTCCGTCTCCTTGGCGCTCTTTCATCTTCATCATGTACCCTTCCTCCTTGGCAAGGTCATAACCCAAGTAGTGGCGCAGGTTAGACGGAACGGGGTATTGTCGCCGCCAGACCCGTCCCACTCGTCCCGATCGCCTGCACCGCCGTCGTCCTTCTCGATTCCGGCCGCCACGATCCACCACGCGACGAGCAAACCTCTCGGTGAGCACCCTCGAACCTCCCCGAACCTCCTTCCCGTAGGATCGAGCCGTGTAGCACTTCCTGTGATGTCGCCGCCGCGCCTAACCCGAGCCGCCATGGCCGCCGTCGTGGGGAGCTCTCGTCATAGCTACTCCCGCGGCGTGCGCCTGCCCTACAGCATCCCTAGAGCCTTAGGAAGCTACTGCATAGGTCGTCGAGGAAGATCGAGGCCGTTTTGGTTGGGCTCCGCGAAGCACGGTCTCGCGCGGACCTGGCGCTCGCCGACGAGCATACTCCGATCACTGCCTAGCCCTTCTATACATCGGGATAGCTTCGCGAGGTCCCAAATTGCGCCCCTGTGCCATCAATTTTGAAATTCGGACACCAATTCTATGTTTCCCCTGTCGCGCTACCGTGAAGGGTTCCGGCGAGCCCGCACCTCGACGCCAATGATTTTCGGGGGTCGAGAGTCAGTGCTTCGGGCGCGCAAGGTAGAAGGGAAATCGCTGGTTCGGTTCACGTCGAAATTCGGCGGCCGAAGGCACCGTCCGGCGAAGCTCCGGCGAGCTACGGCCGTAAGAGCCGCGAGCAGCCACACTGCTGCTGTGTGCCGCGCGGTGTACTCTGCCCGGGCTAGAAGATAAGAAGCGGGTCCCACGCGTCATAGAGCAGCAACCCAGGTAGCAGTTGGTTCGTTGCGCGCGTAGACCTGGCCCATGTACACCATACCTTCTCCTATGGTTCGTAGACCTGGTCCACGTGAGCTCCAGCGTTCAGCCTAGAACCGAGTTCACCGCGGACCGATGCACTGCACCGTAGATCCGCTGAAGGGGGATATTCTCGGAATATTCCCGGTTAATTTCAGAAAAGCCTTTTTAGCCCTTTTAACCTTAGAAAAATCCTAGAAAATTGTAGGGACCTCAGAAAAATACCAAACCAGTTGCGTTGGGTTCGCAAAATGTTCCTCTACGCGTTAGTAAACCTTGCAGCCTATGAAACCTAGTTTAAGACCAATTGTCCGTAATTTAGAGTTTGTTTCTTTTATCGTATGTACGCTGTCGCTTACCTTACTTCGATCCGTTGCAGAGGAATCCGCTGAAGAAGGACCTTCTACTCACTGCGACGATCAGGACCCAGAGTGGTACCCCGACTGCCCAGGCAAGCCGCCATACCTTGACCAATTTTGAATCCTACTTGCGAAACTGCATGATTTGATTCGAATGTGCATGCATGGTTTAAATCTTGAACTGCTAGTCGCATCCCTAGGCCAAACATGAGATATGTTTATACAAACCATAGGATGCTTCTTATTTTGTCATTGCTTAGCTACTCATGTTCTTTTACATCGCATGCACACATAAATGAATTTGGGGTGAACTTGTTTAAAATGTGACTCTGGGTGAGTGGTTTTAATTTAAAATCATCTAAGATGGTTTAGCGGGGCAGACGTAGGTGTTTGGTGGTGCCGAGGAGCTAATTGGGAAGCCCCTATTGGTGGAGTGCCTGTGGCGGGCACAGTGAGTGGAGATTCGGTTTATAATCTCCGTTGTGGTGATGTTGTGGTCATGTGGCGCTGGTGGTTGGAGGAAGTTGCCTGCCCCGCTGTTAGGAAAATTCTTCGGCTTAGGAGTCCAGGCGTACAGTATACACCACTCGACCCCGTATGGGTGGGGCTGCTTTATGATGCTTGTTGCTGGGCTGGCGTCTAGCCGTAGGTGTGTGAGATTGGTGTTAGTGAGGTCCTTGGAGCTGCGGCTCGGACTCACGAGAGTGGGATAGCCCACCTGATCAGTGGTAGGCCCTTCACAACTCTAAGACCCTTTGTCTTGCGAGCCATTGGGACCCAGACCTAGAGGTACGGGAGACGCCAGACAGCCCTTGTTGATTGTTGTTGTGTGGATATCTATATTAGGCTACGGCCATAGTCTACTTATAGAACCACATCGTGTGGGTACAGGTGTACAAACTCTGCAGAGTCTAGATCTATGTACATAGCTGAGTCCATCGGTTTGGACAGATCCTGGAGGACTTCCCAAGATTAGTACTATTTTAAAATTCTTCCTCCCCTCTCTTTTAAACGTTTTCGACTCCAGCTAGACTGTGGCCCGGTCGGAGTTGGCCGGGACTAAAATTTGAACTCTGTTGGGACGTGTTAATCCCTTCGGGGCAAGATAATAAAATTTGGAAGTTTTCTTTGATTTGAAAAGGGTTTTAAATATAACTTTTGCAAATCTAGCTTTCCGCAAACAAGCCCATACCTTATCCTTGAGAATACCCTTTGCATGCATTTCATAGTTGCTAGGATAGGGCGGCTTGCTGAGTACCTTGTGTACTCACGGTTTAACTTTCGCTTTCAGACTCAGAACCAGACTACAACTTCGACGAGGTCGACCAGGACGAGGAGTGAAGAGGGTTTCGTACCGCCGTCAGGTGCCTGTGTCAGAGTTCCGCCATCACCTTCCTTCCGCTGCCAGTTAATCTTAACATTCACGTTACTTTCTTTCTGCCTTGCCATGGCCTGCGTGCCGTGTTCGTGTTTTCAGTTCACAGACGGAAACTCTGTAATAATTCTTAATTTATATTAAATCTGGTTATTCAGTTATGGTTTTTGTTTATCACTTGTTATGGATGTACATTTCACCCTCCTGGGAGTGAAAAGAGGTACAGACGGTCTAGAATTCCAAGATCGGAATTTGGGACTGTTACAATATTGTTCCATTAGCTAAACCTTAGCTAGTCATATCTTTTTTCTGCTCCCTCCCAACTTATCCCTCGTATAGATATTGTAAGAATAAGAATTGTTGGTGCTGGAAGTGAGGATCCCCTCAAGGAGCTTCTATGTCATTGTCATCAATTTCAATCTTTCTTCTACCACCTAAAAAACTTGTATTCCTTGAATGACATGTGTTTTAAATTTTTATCTCTTGCTTGACACTTTTTGATGACACATAAGGAATAGAACTTATTAGTGTCCTTACATGTCATTTTTGGTGGCATGCAGGGGGATAAAATTTAAAATCAATGATATTTCTTTTTGAAGGAATACAATTTATAGGCGGCAAATCAAGGGTTAAGCTTAACCCAAGGACCCTTAAGGAATATTCCAGACATATACGATGGTACAAAATGGAAATGTTGAATTTATTGGACCACCCTCTTTTTAGTTATGGGAATATTTAAATATACCTTGTATTTTTTCTAGAGAGGACTTGTTGTATAGCCACATGACTCAAGTGCGCGTTGTACAAACACACATGGACTGAACATGCTAAAATAAATGTCGGATCCCTTGAAGGCTTTATGTGCCTGTACTAGCTAGCAAGTTAAATGATCTATGCCTAAAGTATTCGATCAGGCTTTTTTGTCAATTATCCCAGCCCTTCAACTTAAAGGCTTTGCTGAAAATCGAAATAAACACTATATAGTCTTAGCAATGGTACATATCTTCTGTGCTTTCATGAAGTAGTTACGATGATCAATACACCGATGTCCTGGTAGTTTTTTACGGCACTTCCTCTTCCCCTTAAAATTACTGTCACATCTATTTCACTGTGACAAAAGAAAATTTGTTGTCACATCTATTTTGCAATTCATGCACATATACTGCGTCCCCATTCGATGGAATGATACCCCCAAGGAGCATGGAATGTATAGGGCCTGATGCCATCCAACCCCATAACATGCACTCTGTAGCTAGCTCTGTAACTTCAAACATTTTGGTTGCATTATTGATCCGTGGCACTTTTGGCAGTACAACCGTGGAAGGAAACGACTTAATGCTACAGGACCATATATGTTCATGTGTATGTATGTTTTATATAGAAATGCCATTGATTCTTTTTCTAACATCTAAAAATGAGGCGTGTTTTGATTTGATGACGGGTCCGACCACTTCTTATCTCGGCCTTGATAGCTACTCCATTCAGAAATTATTTTATGAATTATAATAATCATTTGTTTTATCAATTTATCATAAGGTAAAGTATAATTTATTCCCCCAAGTGTATAACCAAACTCTAAATAACCCTATAAATAATTTATTTGTGTAGTTTACCCATACAACTGTGTCAATTACTGCAATTTACCCCATGATATAATTTTTTCCTGGAATTTGAAATAAAGAAAAGAGGATGAAAGGGATAGTTGGGGGGAAGTAAGATGTAAAAATGTAGGTAGATTAAAGCTGTCTTGGATTCATTGGGATTTAACTCGAGCAAAGCAGAGTATAGGATCCTATGTTTGCTCGTCATGGGAGCAGAGGAAGTGCTCTGGGGGACACAGCTTCAACTCATTGCGTGAAGAAAGAGAGCTCTTTTGTTTGAGGTCACGGGCTTTGCACATAAGGTCATTATGGGATAGGATTTTGGAGTTAGAGGGGCTCCACTATTTCTAATGTTTCTTTGCTTCTAGGTTCCACCAAAAACATATACAAATATTATGGAGTATTTAGAAACTTCTGCACACGTTAAGGTTTTTTTTTGTGATGAAAGAAGAATTATATTAGATAATAGCTGGGTTCATGAACATGTTACAATCACTATGGGTTACACAAATATCCAGAAACTGCATTTAGTCTAAGTTATATGCACGCCGTGAATTGCTCCGGATCTCAAAACCAAACATATGTGACACTTTGCAGTATGGATGACAATAAAGGCAAACACTCGGTAAAAAGGCCTGAGACCGTATGCCCAACAAACAACGGCCAACATTCATGTAGGCGGAGTTTAGAAACTTCTTCTTTCTGGTGTCTTCCTTCTTTTTTTTTACCACTGAAGAATAATAAAGATTGATCTGGAAATTATTCTTCCGAGTGTTCAGATCTAACCACAACAAAATAAAGAAGAGACCAAAGAAAATTGGTGACGACATCATCTCCGCCTTGATATCGTCATCCAGAAAATTAAATCTCCATATGTTGAGTCGATGAAGTTGTTGACGTTGTTGTCGTCCTCATCTTCAACACATCCGCCATAGAGAACACGAATCCACCCTGCACCCTCACCATTGCTGGAGAGGAGGAGGAGACAAATCCCCAGTATCAAAGCACTTGGCATGGAGAGACCTTAACCCTAGATGACTCGATCTACTAGGCAACTTGTAAACAATAATGGATCCTCACTCCCTTCAGCCCTCGATGTCCTTTGACGAGACGCCGTAGGGGAAGGGGGGGACCAAGTGACCAAGGAGGCGTCAGCGGCGCTAGATCTAGGTGGTTGGGGACATCAGCCAACCTGCCCTATGGATTCGTGGCCACTTCCTAGAACTCTGTCGCGTTGGAGAGGAACCAACCGCTCACATTTAGGCTTGTAACCACTTACATGGATTGGATGTCTAACCTTTCTTCTTGATGCCTTCTATGGACATTCGTGTAGAAAACTCGTCATCATCTACCATCATTCCTCTTCAATACAAAATTGTCAACATCACAACTAGCTAGCTATAGAATTATTATGGAGTACTTAGATCTTGTGCAAAATTTTAAGGCTTGTAACCACTAACATTGATTGGAAGTCCAACCTTTCTTCTTGATGCCTTCTATTCTCAGGTCTTCCTTTGTTATTTCCATAACAGTCTTATCAACAACTTATGTTGAGACTATTCATGTGGAAAACTCATCATCATCTACCTCCACTCCTTTTCATCACAAACCTCTGTTAGTAGGGTAAACTAGCTAGAAGTATATACATAATTGATATTTCAGGATCCTATCAAGCTAGCTACTAGATGTCCTCTTGTTGAGCTCACTGCATTATGCTCGGGCCATGTCAAGATTTCTTTCAAATGTGCTATTCAGTTAATTTATACCCGGAAAAAGGAAATAAAACTAAAGAGAGCAGAATTGGTATACCTATTCACTTGTGTCCTAGTATTAATTAATTGTACCTGGTCATTATTAATCAGCCAACTTGCCAAACCAGTGTATATATAGCTCTTTCTCTTACGTCGTCTATTTTCTCATTGCCAAGTGAACACATGCAAAAATCTAGAGTAATACGTGCCATTCACATATGTGCCTGTGCGTATCTGGGAATGAGTGGCATTGGGACGGCACATTCAGCACCTTCTGCTTTGTGCACGTACCTAGGATTTGAAGAGAACAAACGGATGCAGTGTGTGTTCAGCTGTTGCTAAGCCTGCACGGGTTGCGGACAGACCAGAGCGACTCTACGTGTGACCCTCAGCTCCACTGGAGAAAAATTTGGTCCGACCCATGAGTAACCCAGTAACCTCATCCGGCTTTAGCGCATGAGGACAGTAGTTACCTTTGGCCTTCCACGTATACCCTTCACAGTGCTGGACGGTGGCACTCATCTGGCTTCTCTAGTGTGAATTGGGTTGTGCTAGTTGGTGAGGACGGACTGTCCCATAACTTCCAGCGAATTTTACTAACGACTAGCTAAGCTAAATCGTGGCAGCCAATGTAAATATTAGAGCATTGCAACATGTTTGAACCTTTCTTTCCTAATGATTATGTCGTCTCATGCATCGTTCGATGGGCTCCTTTTGGTCACCTGCAGGGCAGTTTTTTTCCTTTCTTTTTTTTAGGCTGCGATGGTGCAAAGTGGTTTATTTATAAAACCTTATTTTTTGTTTCTGTAGTTTCCGCCAACGTTCTATAGTTGTTTGCAGTTCAGTTACTTGTCTGAAATGTCATTGATAAAATTCAAGGAGAGTTATCTATGGCAATTAACGTGACATCATCCTAGCTAGAATAACCGTGGAGCACAAAATTCTGAATAACACAGAAATTGAATCTGTTCTATTCTATATATTGAGAGGAAAAGATGCAGAGAAGTTTGCATCAGGTATAGACAGGGAGAAATAAAAGCCGTTTTCCATCATGCGTTGAACCAACTATGTTTCCATGTTGTTGGATTGGTTGAAGCTTAATCATCTCTTTTCTTTGTTCCCGCCGAACTTATCATACCCCTCATATGGATATTGTTAGAGTAAGAAGTGTCGCTACTTGAACGAAGGACGGTCTCTTAATTGGATAAGTTTTTTTTTTCTTGAATATGCAGAATTTATGTTTGTATTAAGAGAGGAAAAAGATAGTCCCTTACAAAAATACCCCTTCCCCCACTTCGGAGATGTTAAGAGAGAAAAAAGAAGGTCCTTTACAGAAATACCCCCACCCCCCCACTCCTGACCGAGATGTGGAGGGTCTTAGAACAACAAACCGACGTGTCTTATAAAAAAAAGACGAAAAAAGGCCTATCCTAGGAAACTTCCACAACACCATGACCTAAGACTTCGAGACTCTATGCCCCAGCAAGCAGGCCCCGGCCCTGGGTACGGGCAGCTGGAGCAGCCGCTCCAGGCCTCCAAATATGAGGGGCCCCTCCCCAGGTATTTAGCCCATATAAATATGTAATATAACTAATAGTTGATTAGTCTAAAAATGCGTCAGGCCTGACAGCCATGCACCAGCGGCCAGCGGCCTGTTTGCTTTGATTTCGGCCTTTGGCCCATACGGAGAAAAGAACGAGAAGACTTGCGCTGCCGATGCCGATTGCCGAACCGATCCTCTACTCGATCGTATCAAATCAGCGCAACCGCCCGACGCAACTTAACCCTCACCTCACGCCGTGTCGCCGTCGCCGCTGGACGCCGGTTCGCAGCAAGCAGCAGCGCCTAGTAAACGTCCGAGGCTAGCCGCAGCCGCAAAGCAGAGCAGGTACGTAACGTGTAATTGCATAATTGATAATACGTGATCAATTGATTTAAGGACTAGACTAGTAACTCATTATTGATCACTTTCTCAGATTGATCATGCCAAAAAGAAGATATGCTTCCGGAAGCGAAAAAAGGAGAAAAAAGAAACGAGAAGATGAGCTGACTGCATTACAAAAGGCTCCCTCAACAAATATTTTAAGAGCGATGCAAGCACGAGCACTGCAAGGGAACCTGATCCAGATGCGTTGGCCATAGTTGCTGTGGATGAACACATTAATTCAGAAGACCATGGTCTTACTGAAGACAAAGTTGATATGGACACCAATGATAACGATGTAAGTGATCATGAGAATATTTCATCTCCTCCAGAAAATGCTAGTAACGAACCAATTTTTACTACGGATATATATGATCCAAGAAATTGGGACAACCTAGATAACAGAACAAGGGACATATTGGTGGAGAAGGGACCTATTAGAGAGGAAAATATTGAGTTCCTATGGATGAAAACTCAAGGCATTTTTCGGATGCATATTACTTTAGAAAAATGAACAATGGGGAGGTGCATGATAGAAAGTGGCTAGTTTATTCAAAGCCCATTGATAAAGTCTTCTGCTTTTTTTGTAAGATTTTTAAATGTAGTAAATGCAAGAGTTCATTGGGGCATGACGGGTTTGGAGATTGGTGGCATATCAGTGTGAGGCTACATAAGCATGAAACTAGTGCTGAGCACATTACTAATATGAACACTTGGAATGATTTGAGAGCTAGATTGGGCAAAAGTAAAACAATTGATAGAGACACTACTACAAAACGCATTTCTGCAAGCGGACCTAAAGGATTTGTACAAGCGGTTTCCAGAACCGCTGATAAGAAGCCGCTTGTAGAAATAAGTCATTTATACAAGCGGATACATGGTCCGCTTGTACAAATTTATTTATACCAACAGTACACTTAAGACAACCGCTTGTATAAATATATTTTTACAAGCGGCACTTTAAGGTCAACCGCTTGTATAAATAGATTTATATTAGCGGTATGCTTACAAGAACCAATTGCATAAATGCGTTTTTACAACGGTACTTTAAGAGCACCGTGTGTAGAAATGTCATACCAGCAGCTCACTCATACAGGACATTTAAATCATCATCAGTAATCCAAATGGACACACACATGAATCAATATACCAATTGAAGCCTCCAAACTGATTCATCAATATATCAATACATTCAAATACTTCAGAAACATAATCATTACAAAGTAGTTCAACACATATCGTCATATATTATATATATAATATATATTATATATATATATCAGTTAACCACTACATCAACCACACATAAAGCAAAGTAAACGAACTTATATCTCCCTATACCTCTCATAGTGATGAAGTTGAGGAAAATCCAGCAGCGAATTGTTTTCCTTTTGAAAGAATTGGCCCTCCATATGGACGACTTCGCTACGGATGAACGGACACATGTCATTTCTTATTCTCTCAATGCCATTGGGTTCCATATCCCTTCCAACAGGCCATTCCTTGTCAACATTAAGACACTATAATTGAAAACATGAGAAAGGGAGTTACCATATTAGGGACAAATAACAATAATCAAATATAATAATGTGAGACGTATATAGGATAACTTACATCCTCACGATTTACTCTATAGGGAGCAGCGACCCTAAGGAACTCGCACACATAATACCCACTATAAACACTGCCCATAGATTGCTTCTGACACTGAAAATAGCAACTAAATTAGCTATAAATGTTGAAATTATTAATTACTATATATATAAATGGTTGTGTTTGCTACCGGAAAGGGTTGTATAGATAATTTATCCTCGCCATCAGGACGAATCCCACCAAGTGAATTGTATAACCTGTACCCACTATGAATGCAAGAAAAATATATATAAAATCACCATCTATGAATAATGTAAGAGCTGTTCACATGTATGTTCAGAGTATTCTTACTTTTGAAGAATTGTAATGAAATCTTATATTGCGCCTTGGGGTAGTCAAGTGAGTTTAAGACCAATCCTTTTGCTGTTTTTGGTTCTATAACAATACAATATAGTGGTCACTACATACAAGAAAAAGGGTGTTAGTTTACTATAGAACTTGGTATTAGAAAAAAAATTGGATCTGTAATGGAACTTACTTAAAAGCATATGGGGCACATACTTCTTCCTTGCCATCTTGCACAAATTTATGCATGGCATATCCAATGTAGGTCGCCACTTCTTGCATTTTTTTACGACACGTGGTCTTCTTTGCTTCATCAACTTCTTTTTGTCATCCCCTTGTATTGGCTTGATTCTTTATCAAACTGCACAGCAAAGGTAGCCTGAGAAATCCATGTTGGATCTAAAATCCCAGTCTTCATCTTCAAGTTAACTTTGCTGCCATCCATGTATTGCATCCTGCACATTAAATCGCTAGCCATTAGTATCACATGTTTTATATTAATACATTACGAACATGTAAATGGGGTGTAATATTTCCTTACAGGCACCAGATGACCATGGGATTGATATCAAGTCTTTGTTTGCGGTACATAAGGAACAAGTCCTCAAAACTAAAAGAAAGCATTTTGTTTCCGCTCCAAATGCCCTATCTGGAACATGAATGGGACATGAGTGATCCCCAAAGCACTTGCATGCATGTACCAATCATGTAATCTCCGCAGCGTGCAGTGTACTTGACTAAGTTGTACTGAGGTGAAGAATGGCTTGCCATTGACAAAACATTCTGGAACATCCACCTTACACCATATCGGGTGTTTTTTTGGCAAAAATACTTCCTCTCGAGTATAGACTTTGGCCATCTTCTTCCCATGTATCTAACATTGTACCTTTCGTGTCTGATCCTTATCATGAGATAGCAGTGGTTCCTTTATTTTTCAATCTGTCAAAGTATTTTAGGGCCTCCAATGAAGAAGTCTTTTGTAGGAGGCAATTTGGAGGTGGACTTGTCTAGGGCCGGCGAGGGTTCTTGTGTCTTGGGAGGTGGTGGTGGAGCAGAAACTATTTGCTCTTTTGGAGGTGGCAGGGGTGCATCGGCTTGGTTTTGGGTAGAAGTGGATCTTCCTGGGCCTTGGGAGAAGGTGGTGCAGCTGAATACGTTTGGTCCTTGATACAGGGAGAATCTACTTGGGCCTTGGAAGAAGGTGCTTGAGTTAAATCTGCTGGGGACTTGGGAGAAGGTGCTTCAGTAAATTTGCTTGGCCCTTAGGAGAAGGTGGTGCGGGTAAAAGTGCTTGCTCATCATTGGGAGGAGGCAACAGATCACACAAACAATATCACGTCGATACCAAAGGATGAATTCATTCACTGCCTATCCTAGTTATGAGATTCCCTCAGGTGTGATGGTGGTCCAGTTTGTAATTGAGGTAGTCCTTTTCAATGATCATGGTAACTTGTACCCTAGCATAATCATCCGGCATCGGACTACCGTGGAAGATGCGACCCGGAATCGCCAAACCTGTGGCAACTGCAATTGTCTGTTTGATGCTTTGCCAACAGGGACATAAAGGTGACAAGGTGTGCTCTCCACAATAGCATCAACAGGATATTTCTGGGCTGCCATGGAGGCCACGCTACTTGGGACGACTAAGCTTGGTGTTGGCATGATTCCCACTGCCTGATTCTCATTTGGCATAGTAAGGATGAATCCAGGGGTTGGCATGTTGGTACCATTAGCCTGCTGTTCTTGAAGGCATTTTTGTTGCTCTTGCATGAACTCCATCAAACTCATCTTCAAGGTCGATTGACCTGCTCCTTAATAGTCTCTTCAAGGCTCTTCTTGTACCTATCACGTTTTTTATAGCTTGCTGCATCATGTGGAAACCCCTTCCAGGTCATTTTTGAAGAGACGGCTCGAACACGTCCAGGGTGTTATGGGTTGCCCAAGGCAGCGGTAAGTTGATCTTTCTCCCTATCGGGCTTGAACAACCCAAGCTTTTGTTGTGCAGCTATCTGCACTATTTTCTTGCCCACTTTTTGCTGCTTGTGGCCGTTTGTACACAATTTGTCCGTCCTCGGTTACATCTGATCGAGCAGTGATCCAGTTCCTAGTTCGTTCATCATAGCCTTCAAGTGGGTCAGGCTTCCCTGCCTTAGCATCCTCCACTCTTTTCTTCTCCAATTCTTCAAGTTTGGTAACATATCCACCAGAACCAAGGTGATGGGGATATAGGTTCTTCTTGGCCATCTTAGAGTTAATTTCACTCAAAGCTAGGGCCTCTGGTGTGGTCTTCTGCGAACAATTCTTCCCATTGGTCTTTTTGTAATTTTTCCCATCTTCTTAGGAACCAAGTTCTTCTTTACAAATTTAGTATTCATTTGAGTTTTCCAGCCACGAAACATGGTGGACATAGAGGACAATGCACTTTTCTTTGCCAGGGCCTCTGTGCCTTTTGGAAACTTGATTTTTTCTGTTAACTTTCCCATAATTTATCCTGATCCTCCACATCAACCAACCGCCAATTTGTAATGGTGATCGGGATGTTGTCCCGAACAAGAAATCCACATGCCTGACGATACTTTGTACATGCCTCGGAGGGTCGAAGAGGAACCCCTTACCACTGATTTCTGTTATGTAAATACCTTGTGGCATCTGGCTTTTACCTCGCTCACCCCTTTTTCTCTTTAGCTGACTCCCAGAGGAAGTAGATGATTGTGGCACAGTGCAGGCCTCTCCTGTGATGGCACAGATGACACCTCTTGACCATCAATCTGTTCATCAAGTGGAATAATTTAATTCTCAAGCAAAACTTATATTCACAACATAATTTTCAGCTTATCATCCAATGCCCATATTTTACTTGTTCATCGGGAACATAATCAGGGTCTGGGCTCCGTGATCGTTTCCGACGCCTATTAGAGACTGGTGAAGGATAGCTGGGAGCTTCATGTGAGGTCTCAGTGCCACTGCCATCGTCGGCGTGGTCTGAGTTCCATTCAAAGATGGGTTCATCATTATTTGCCCCAGGCACATCTTGTAAGGTAGTCCCACCCATTGCGAGTGTCTGCAAAACTATCATACAAAGGTCTAACATAAGAATGGGAAGCTTTATCAGAAACTTGATAAAATAGGACTGGGGGTAGCAGTGAAGTTCATAAAGTTATATCACAAGAGTGCTCAAGATATGCCTTAGGTCGCTATATGTTTAAGAGGCCTGTGATTTATTTCTCAATGCAAAAAGACTAAATATATGCCTGACTGATTTCGGAAGGTGATGATCTAGCAGTCAACTGAATAATTATACGGGAAATTTTCTTCCCCATCAATGTGTTCTGGTAGTTGGAATATAAATAAAGTTTCAGCAATAAAACCTGGAGCCTGTACATTGGCTGACGTTCAAAGGTGTAACACAAGAATGCCAATTCATACAAAGGTCCAATAAAATAAAAAAAAGAGAGTAATTTGACAAGCACTAAAATTGCTGCAACACTGCTAAACAGGAAATTTTGTAGTCAAAGGAAGTTGACGAGCTTCTGATTTTGGGGATTAGGACATGAGGATTGAGGAGGACGAAGCAGACCTTTGCGGCACTGGAGATGGCCGCCTCCCCCGCTGCTGCTGGTCGCGCACCCTGCTTGCCGCGCCCTGGAGATGGCCGCCTCCCCCGCTGCCCGCGCTGCACCTGGCCGCCTCCCCGCTGGTGCTGCCGCGCCCTGGAGATGGCCGCCTCCCCCGCTGCTGTGGGGTCGCGCACCCTGCCTGCCGCGCCCTGGAGATGGCCTCCTCCCCCGCTGCTGCTGGTCGCGCGCCTGGAGATGACCGTGCGCCCGGGAGAGGGCAGCCTCACCCGCTGCTGCTGCCCGCGCGCCCTGCTGGTTGCGCACCCTGGAGATGGCCGAAGCCAGAGATGGGCCACGCGCGGCTCGCGCTTTCCCTCCAAATGTTAGTAGCCTGACGGCTAAAGAAAAATTCGTGGGGTGGCGCGTGAAAGTGGCCAAGAGGGGGGACTGGACACTCCGGTACTAGATCGGAGGTTCCGGTGAACCCCCTACTGGAATGAGGTTCCAGGGGGACCGGACACTCCGCTATTGGATTGGAGGTTCTGGTGAACCCCCTACTGGACTGAACAATTGAGTTGGATTTTGAGCATTTTATCGACTCTTTCACTTTGTTTTGCATCCCTCTTGATAGTACAACATTTTCTAAAATAAAAGGACTCAATTGTTTACACTTTTTCTTAAGGCCAGGCGTCCTTTTCTTCCGTATACGTTGTGTCAAAAAGTTGATGGTTCTCTTTTGTTTAAAGTCGTTCTTTTCTCCTTTTTGTATCCTTATTAGCTGCAACATACCTTATAAAAATTATAGCTCCCTTAATTTTGTGTCATTTCTCACCAAAACCCACTTAGGGCCTAGATGCACTTTCAGCGCGCCTTTAGGGTTGGGGACGGAGGGAAATAGAAATACCAAGCTAGATTTCTCCCAGTGGCTGTCTTAACATACGCCTGTATAAATTATTTCTATAAGCGGTTCTCTTAACCCGCCGCTTGTATAAATTGTTTTTACCAGCTGTTGTCTTAATCCACCGCCTATACAAATGTGAATTCTACATATTTATCAGTTTATACAGATATACAAGTCCACAAGTCATTCGTTTCAGAAATACATATATATGCAAAGGAATAAAAAGAGTTTAGGATACAGAAGTCTATGACTGAATGTAAGTCATTTTCATAACTTGGTTACTTATAAATTTGGTTCATATATAGGACTCCATTAAAAACAGGAATAGCATATGTGGTATGGCCTCAAACAGTTTTTCCGTTGCCATCTCTTCGCATGTAGGGCATCAGAGTCTTATCGATGGTTGTGTCTATGTTCTTGATATTTTTTGGATTGGTAAATAGCATCATCTCATCATATTGATTGTAATCCTCGTCATTAGCACCCACATTCTCAACTCCAATAATTCTTTGTTTACCTGAAACAACTATGTGTTGTTTCTCATTTGCAGGATCAACTACATAGAAAACTTGTGCAACACGATCAGCGAGTACCCATGGGTCTTCTTTGTGGCCTACATTATTTAGGTCGACAAGTGTGAGCCCGTAGTTATCCACGTTCATGCCATTTGGGTGTTTGACCCATTGACATCGAAAGACGGGTATCTACATTCTTTTCTCCGTAATCAAGTTCCCAAATATCCTCTATGAAACCATAGTATGTGCTCTTTTGCCCAAGCGGGTCAAAAGCTTCTATCTGAATGCCACTGTTTTGGGGCAACACTCTTCTTATCTTTACCTTTAGTGTAAAAGTGTATCCATTATGTCATATGCTTGCCAAGAAGTAACTAAGTTGATGGACCACAAGCCAACATCTTTATTGTTTTCTCCTCTATTGTCTCTCTATGTGGTATGTTTTTATCCATGAACCATGTTGTGAAACGACGCCTATGCTCTTTCATGATCCAAGCATAAGTTGGTCATGATATTGCTTTCGAAGCTCATTGAGGTGTTCCTCGATGTATGGCTCAACGATAGCAAGCTGTTGAAGTACACTAAAATGTGCCTCGCTTACAGATCTATAATCCTCATCAATAAATATTTTCTGACCCATTCTCCCTCTTCCAGCCAATTACCCTCATGTAGCGGTATAGGCAAACCTATCTTTTTGCCATCTTTAATGTAATCTGCACAACACTCAACCACTTCTTCTGTTGTGTATCCCTCCATAATTGAACCCTCAGGGTGTTGTCACACCCGGTTTCATGAAAATAAACCGAGCTCAAGTGTGCCCAGGAATTTTTTCACACGAGAGACAGAAATAAAGTAGTACAAAGTATTCCACGTCTTTATTACATAGTTCGAGTCAAAAGTACAAAATGCCTCACAAGGGCTAAATGCGACAGCGGACGGAGCTAGCGGACGAAGGCCCCACAACGCCACAGTAGTCGAACGGGGGAAGCGCCTGCCTAGGAAGAAGAGTCTCCACCGAAGAAGCCTGGCTCGGGTTCCTCTGAACAGCAAAAATTTGTGTATGGCAAGGGTAGGAAATATGACATGAGTGGCTCAACAGAAAGGAAGGCTTACATAGGTTTAAGCAAGAAGCAACCTATGTCTAATTCATATTTTAGCAACCTATTACTAGTGAATATATCCATGTGCACTCCGATGCACAATGACAAGTTACCCACTTGTCAACCATGAAACTACCCTGCCTCAAACCGAGTCACAGGCTACCCGCCTGCACCCTAGTGCTATATACTCACCGGTACTATCCCAGACCTGTGTACCCCACCAGATCCCAACCAAACCATGCTATCTATTATGAAAGTGTCCATGTCGCTCATGACCGTGAGCACGGCTATCTAGACAGTTTATAACTCTGCAGAGGTGGACAATTGTACCCACAAATCGGTGATTTCGTCACCCGTCAGTGACTATGTCTCCGTGTTACCCCACACTTCCTAAGGTGTGAAGCCAAGAGACCACCGAATGATATTTCAGAAGTGATTCCTAAGCCGCCTGCAATCCCGCTAAGGTTTCGCTGGCGTGGAAGCTTCCTGTTTCCACGGCAACCCCCTCTTGCGCCATGGGTAGTGTAGGTTACCACCTACACATCCCCTAGGTCTGGACTACCTGTCCGAACCCTTCCCTTGATCGCAGTGGTACCAAGGAATCAACTACTTAATCATTTTTCCATAATCAACTTGTGATTTGTGCTGTTGTCATGGTTACGCATTCCATAAAACGGTAAAAAGTGATCCCGAACAGGAACAACCACAATCCCCACTGGATACTACACAGAACACCTGTGTAAACCCACATCATCATCCACAACCACCTGTCAGGACCTCCTATGCATGTTGCTAACGATTACCATCCCCATGTGATTCTTAGTTAAAGTTGAGTATTAATCAAAATTAACATAAGATACATTCTTTAATCATCCCAGATTATAGCAACACTAAGCATGAACTACCCAATAATAATACCCAACCACAGGCGACAAGGTGAATCAGGAAGGACATGACAATAGGATTCATATTAGCTTGCATGCATAAAAGTGACAGATAGAAAGAATAGGCGCATTATGGTCAAGGACACTTGCCTGGCTCTCCTGTCTGTTAAAAGTACTGCGGTGGAAAAGGTGGCGGAGGGAAATACTGCTGCTGGTCAAACGGTGGCTGCAGGAAGTAGACCTGCGGAGGTGGCGGCTACTGAATATACTGCCCAAACTCCTGGTCTTGGAAGTTCTGCTGGTCAGACTATCCTTCTACCGCGGAACAATACATCAAACAAGGCCACAGTCAATAATTAAGAAAAACAGTACATCAAACAGGTTCAAAATAGTAAACAAACAATTCTAACAGATTCTACTCGAAATGCTGAGAACGTGGCCGCGAGAACCGCTAAAAACGGAGCTGGGAATCAAAAGTTATGACCTTCTAAAGCTACGAGGGTTAATCTGCCAAAAACAGAGCTATCAGGGACCTATTCATAATTACAAAAAATTAAATCTAACCTACAAACAGTACTGATGGACTATATATTAAATAGCGCTAACTATAGGGGCCTAACTGTAAAATCTACATGGCTGGATGATTTTTTGATTTTGTTGAATTATTTTTGTATTGTAAACTTCGTGAGTCGGGTCTACGATATAGTAATGAGCACGGTCCACGGGTCAGTGGACTCGGCTCACGGCGCGGCGCGTGGGGATTGATTCCCTGCCGTCAGATGTGGATCCGACGGCGCGCGGCAGTTGAAGCGGCGCTGATTTAATGTCAGCCGTCGGATCTAGATCCGACGGCGCGTGCGCGCGGCGACAGCAGCGGGGCGGCGGCGAGCGACGGCGCCATGGTCGGTGAGGGGGGCGACGCGCGTCGATCTACTGCTACGTTCATGTTTCTCAACGTCGGTTGCACTAAAAGCTAGAGCGGGGTATGGGGTCCTCACCGAGGGGTTAACGACGGTGATCGGTCGACGGTAGCGGCGGGCGACGGTGACGAGTGGCGGCGGAGGTTCGGCGACGGGTCGGGGACGATTCCAAGCACCAACCGGTCGATCCGAAGCGTGACGGAAGTGGTGCGGCGGCGAGAAGACCGGCACGGGGTCGGTCGGTCCGGCGAGGACCGACGACGGCCGTCAACGATGGTGTGCGGTGGCGGGATTCGGGCGGGAGTTCGGTGACGGAGGCGGTGCGGCGGCAACTGTGTACGCGAGGCGGCACCGATGTGGAGGAAAAGCGAGAGGAGAAGCGGGGATCCCGTTTAATGGGTAGGGGGACCTAATGGTACGCGTTACGAAGATGGGCGGCGACGACGGTTTCGGAAGCCGTACGGCGCTCGGTGGGGAAGAGGAACAGGGCGGGGCGCGCTGCTGGCTGGGCCGAGCGGAGCGGGGCCGGCGCGGAGGCGGGAGCGAGCGGCGCGACGCGCTGGGCCGGCGTGCGCGGCGGGTGCGCTGGGGAATTGGGCTGGCCGGCCGGCTAGCTGGGCCGCTGGCTGGCCCAGGAGAAGGAAAAAGGGTTTCTTTTCTTGTCTTCTAATAAACCTAGGTCATTTTAGCTACACACTCAATTAACTATCAAGCAGCACTTAACAAATAAATAAAACCTAATGCAATCCTACACAGCATGAATGCACAATCACCTTAATATTCTATAGCAATTTAAATTATTTAGAAAATAATTGTTTTGCAATTAAAATAAAATGGGACACACCGCTATGTCTAAGCCATTTTTAATAGCAATTCAAATCTGGAAATTAGGGTGTTACAGGTGTGCACGATTCTGCACATAGCCTTTCAAAATTGATAAGTATCCTCATATGGAAACATATGGTGCAAGTATAGGGTCCTAGTGTCTTTATTTATCCACGAGATGGATCATGAGGTGTACTTGCATGTCAAAAAAGGACGGAGGGAAGCACATCTCAAGCATACACATAGTCTCAACAATGTATGTTTTCAGATCATCCATTTCTTCAAGATCAATCACTTTCGTGAAATGCATCGAAGAAGTAGCACAACCGTGTGATAACAACTTTCATATGCACCGGCTTTATAGCCCTAATTGCAATTGGGAGGAAGACAGTCGTCATCATATGGCAGTCATGAGAATTATACCCGAAGAGACAGAACTCATTTACGGAGACTAATTTCCTAATGTTGGAAGAAAAACCAGTTGGCAGTCTGACACCACGTAAGCACTTGCAAAGTGCCCTTTTCTTGTCAACTGTTAGGGTATAGCTAGCTGGGGCAGGTAATGCTTCCCATTGGTTTATCTTCAGGGTGAAGCTCTGGCCTCATATTTAAATGTTGTAAGTCCCTATGTGCTTTTAGCCCGTCCTTTGTCTTTCTTGGCATGTCGAGCAAAGGTTCCAATGATGCTATCAAACATTTTTGTAACGTGCATCAAATCAATACTATGGCAAACCTCCAAGTCCTTCCAGTAAGGGAGGTATTTAAAAAAAATTGATTGTTTCTTGAATGCCATGCCGGTTGAAGATGCGGTTTTCTTTCTTTTACTCCCTTGATCTTTCCCTTCCCAAGTACAACATTGATCTTCTTAACTATTTCAAACACAAGTTTCGCATTGTAAATGTTTCGGAGCTGTATCTTTCTCGATAGTGTTGTCAAAATGATTTTGCATCTTGCGGTACTTGTGATCTTTTTTTTAAGAATCGTCGATGTCTTAGATACAAACTTTCTGGATGAGGGGAGGTAGATATATGCAGTTCCATCAACGCATACTACACATCCTTGCTTCCCTTTAGTTTGTCCAGATATCGTAAGAGACCAAGATAATCATGGATGGGTAACAAATATAATGGCTCTTAGAGTGAAGTATTCTCGCTGGTACTCATCCCACATTCGGACGCCATCATTCCACAATTTTGCCATATCTTCCGTCAAAGGTTCTAGGAAAACATCAATATCGATGCCAGCTTGTTTTGGGCCTTGGATAAGAATAGACAGCATAGAGTACTTTCGTTGTGAGACAACCATGTTGGAAGGTTGTACATGGTTAGGATAACAGGCCAGGTGTTGTGTATGGTCGTATTTTCACCGAACGGATTCATTCCATCAGAACTTAATGCAAACCTTATATTTCGAATTTCCTCACCAAATGGATACTTAATATCAAATTCTTTCCACTGAGTCGCGTCTGCTGGATGTCGAAGATTTCCAACACTCTTCCTGCGTTTTCAGAATGCCACTGCATCAACTCAGCATCCCTTGGGTTTGAGAATAGACGCCTCAAGCGATCAATCACTGGAAGGTACCACATCACGAATGCAGGGATCTCTCTCTTTCCATCGGTCCTTCGGATGTGTCATCATCACTCTCAGGGCCAATAGCAGTGGTGTTCCTCCTCTTCTCCACTGTTTCTTCATATAGACATGGTTGTAACTCTTTTTTGTACCGACTGACACCACATACTGGACATTTTTTCTCCAATTCATACTCCTTGCGATATAGAATACAATGGTTCGGGCATGCATGTATTTTTTGGACACTCAACGATAATGGGCATATAAGTTCTTTGCTCTATAAGTGTTTGTTAGCTTTGGAAGCATTCTTGCAAGGAGACCCAAAAAACCCCTGTAAAACTGCTATCAGACCACCCATTGCTTGCTTCAACTTTAAAAGTTCCAGCACGCCACACAAAGTTGTAAACTCTTTATCACAACCCTTTGATTCATCATATAAAAGATCACTCGATGCCTCTCCAACATTTCCATATTATCTAGACCTCTCTCAACCCCCATAGCTGTTAGGACTTGTGGCTCAACATGTCGCGACAAATCCTCTATGTCAAATAGAACATCATCATCATCATCATCTCGATTATCACAGCCAGAATCCATACCAGCATGATTGGTGTTGCTTCCATCTCCTCCCTCAAAATTGGTATTTATCTCATCATTTCTTTCTTGCATATCAGTCCCCCATGTTTTGTCCATATGAAGCAATCCTTTATAAATCCTCTCTTCACCAAAGTGTGACTAGATTACTGAAGCATCTGACCAACCTATTTCGTTGGCACAATCAACACATGGATAGAACATCTCATTTTTTTTTGCCTCTTTGCATGTTTCTTGGCAACTTGAACAAATGAAGCAACCTCTTGCAAATACTCTGGAGAAGGCCTAGGCGCATTGTACATCCATGTTCGGTCCATCCTAGA
>LFJQ01000234.1:0-42268 GCA_001182835.1 Oropetium thomaeum | reverse complement strand
TTCTACTCTTAGATTTATGTTTAAAACGTGCTAAAAAAGTATTTCCCCATCAAACCAAACAATCACTCAATTCTACTTAATCTGCTTAATCAGCAAAGAGCAGAAGCGTGAATTCACGGCAACATATAACAGTTCATCATGAGTGAGCTCAGCGGCTATTTTGACAAAGGGATACGGAAGAAAAGAAACATAAGTCAGGAGGGAGGGGATATGAAGCTGCGCGCGCGTACCGCCATCTGGTGGAAGGGGATGCAGAGCCGCAGCGGTGGCCGCGTTGGCGCTGGGGCGGGGGCGAGGAAGAGGCGGTGGATGAGACGCCGAGGGAGCGCGGCAGAGGGCGGCGAGACGAAGCAGCGGGCTGTGGAAGCGGACGCGGGGCGAGGCACATGGCGCGTCAAGAAATCCGTTATAAAAGAATGGGATGAAGAACAGAGGTCGAGCTGCGGTGGCAGCTTGGAGAAATCTCGCCTTGACAGGTGGGCGCTCGCCGCGGTCCTTCTAGTTCATTGTCCTAAAGCCGGCTCGCCACTAGCAGAGGCTTCACGCAGATGCAGATCCGTTCTATTCTAGCGGCGAGTTTACCAGGGCCTCCTAAGCAGTGTACCCTGAGCCTCAAAAGTTTTGGGCTTTTAGCAAGTCAATCGCAGTATAATAGTACTGTACAATCGTATATGTATGTATCAGTCTGACCTGAAAGCCTGACAGAGAATAAGAAAAGGCAATCTTATATGCCAAGGTTTATCACAGCCAGACATGACTGCCGGTTCGGATAATACGAACTTTCATAGAAACTTTGCTGAAGCTACATATTAGAAATAACTGGCATCCGCTGATAAGAAACATTTTATCACGATGTAGACAGCACCCGCTGATATAACCGGTGTGCAGCCCTGGTTATTTATCCTTTTGCCAAGCTTAGCTGAGAACAGTCAATCCAAGGGTTCTGCTAATGTATTCCTACAAAAAAATTTAGACATTAGGCACCTTAATCTTGCTACATCAAAGACGCAACGTGGCGGAATAAACGCATTTGGAAGCAGGTTTGGGGTACCTCAAAAGTCCAGAAGTAGTTGTGGCAGTACACGCTCTAGATGGGTTGGTTCAATGGGTAGTAGATTCCTCAGCTTCAGCAACAAAAGCTGAACGTTGAATAGCCTCTGAAAGAGAAATTATACTGTTAGATTACTGTAACAGAACGGAAGCCAGAGAAATTATAGCGTTAGATTACAGTAATGTAACTGCTTTTTTTGCAGCTTAATTTATAGGTACAAACCTGTGACAAATATCCTTAGAAGTTCACAGCTGACTTTAAGTGCACTTGCATTGGCTGTCAGGAAGAAGAACATCATGAAAAAGTCAATAAGATTTTCATAGTGTATTCTGTCCAATAGAAACCTAAAGATGGAAACAATAGAGTCAAATACAGCTTTCTATCTCTTTCAAGTATCGATTATCGACGAGTTTTTCAAAAATTTACACCATCCCTGACTTCTCAGTTCTCATCAAACAAAAACATCCATACATTAAGCGTGTCACATCCATCTTAGTGATACTCAGTACTCAAGTCTTCAAATAACCAAAAACAGCCATTACAAAGTCCCCAGAGTAAAATTAAAACGATTTTGTTGAAAGAATCAGGATAGATTTCACAATCAAGGTCCAATGTAGACAAAAACAGAAGGCATAAAGGCACTACTCATGGGGCATCAGTACAAAACATATAAAGTTTGTTGTCTAACATAGTCTTTACACAGATATTGGGTGAGCCCCAAAGGCACTTAAGCATCGTGTTTATCTATGATCACCTCCAAAAGAACATATTTCCTAACCTGCTTCAGAATCACTACGCAGGCAAGAAAATTTCAACTACAGCCTGTTGTTTTCTGAACTGGAAAACAATTACAAGACAAAAAAAGGGAGGACCTCATCAGAACTGGTGGATAACTAATCTTCACTTCTTGTCATACTAAAACCTGCTAAAAATCTGATATACACACCCATCAGAACTTCTAACACCAATGTTCTAATTTCTAGCTGGGAATTGCGATGCTACATCGGGTAAGCAGATCACTGTGTAGCTAGACAAAAGATTATGCACTGATTTTGCTTTTGTTGCTATTCACTGTTTACACAAAGTTTATCCTAGGATACAAATTACACTGGAGAATCATTAACTATGGGTTTCAGTGCAAACTGATGTCATCAAACAGCACCATAGACCAACAAATGCATAAGCTAGAAGCCACTTATTTACAGCATGGACAATTTCTTTCAGCAGTCCAGAAACTCACCCATTGTACTCCGATTTCTTCTTGATGACTCCGGGGCTAGCTGCCAATCGAAAAATAGAACACCCAGGTCAGAAATACACAGCAACAAAAAACAATTCCCAAGTAGTAGTGAAAGGGGAAAGTGGGCCGGACCCCCAGAGGAAAAAAGAAATGTGAAGATCTAGGGTTTGGAATGAACCGGCAACTCACCTCGGCTTCATCCTCGTCGCCTCCTCCACCGCCAACCTTGTCGGCTCGCCTTCGCCACACCATCTTGAAGATCGCGTGGATCAGCTCCTGCTCAAATCCCCTAAAACAGATCACGGCTCGTAGCGGTGCTTCGTCGGAGCCATCATCATCTGAGAGACCGAAAACAATTCCGACGAGAGGATGACGGGAAGATCAGAGATGGGCAGGGGAAAACAGGAGAACTCACCGGATCGAAGGTCTCAGAGTTGCTCGCGTCACCCATCGCCGCGTCTTCGTCCATGGCTGATTACGCCGTTGCGTGCGCTTTGCCGGCGGCAGTTTTTTTTATGCGGCGGCGGAGGAACTCGGATGAAGAGGGCGGGAAGAAGGGCTGCTCTAGCGGGCCTTTGGGCCGTTTCAGAATATGGACTTTTCACGAGGGCTTGGGTTTTCAACCGATATTCTTTTTTTGTTTGTTTGTTTCATTCATTCCCCGACATTTGGCGCATCTAAATGGTTTGTTTATCATTGTTTTTCTTGTTTTTTGCGCACATCAAAAGACAGTTCATAATGTATTTTTAATGATTTTTGCAAGTGCAATTTCGATTTGGTTTCCTTTGAACTGTCTTTTCATATGGCTACAAACAAGGGGAAAATTTTCAAACACCATTTTGTTTTTTTTTCTTTGCGAAAGAACACCATTTTGTTTTTCATAATGTCAAGAAATGAAATAACACCATCTTATTTGTGTCATTTTAACAAAAGCTAACAATAGCGGCGTCAAAATGTCGAAGCACTCAAAAATAAAATATAGATGGGTGCTTCTTCTTCCAATTCCTTCCAACTGCGCTCTCTAGCTATCAACATCAGATTGCCTCGTCAGTCGTCATTCATCTAATCGCATGGTGCAACTGGGTACTAGTAATACACACATGACCGCACAGCGCACACAGTCCCACGTCACAGTGTAAACAGAGTAGTATGTTCAAAGTGTTGCTAGCTTCCGGAATCTGAACACGCTGTAGCAGTGTAGCGTGCCATGTTCATCACAACCCTATCCTTCCCAACAGTCTGCATACTTTAGCTTGGGAGTCGGTGGTTGAGGCCGGTAGTGATCCATCCAATCTGACCGAGTTTCCTCTGTTTCCTTGTCTCGCATAATACAGAGTGGGCGGCGGCCCTGAACTGAACTGGGCCAAGCAGCAAGCAAGAGAACGATACTGACACATTCATCAGTCATTCAGTCTGCTGACAAAACGTAACTGACATGACTTGGCTAATTGGCTAATTATGATCCAGTTGACGAGCAAAATAAATCGGCCGACGTGGCCGAATATTCCGAGGCCCGAGGGGCCATATATACCATGTGCTGCTGCCATATAATAATACAGTCTATATATATAGATTATTCTCACAATCTCAGTTGCGAGTTCAGTTCATGCATGCACCGGAGCGAGAGCGAGAGAGAGCCCGTTGAAACCACGCCGGCGTACGTGGACGGCGGTTTCATGGTTTTCCAGACAAAAACAGCGGCCTCCGGTTTCTGACCCTGACGATCGAGTGACGCGGCCCATCAATAGAGAGTTGACATGGCAGCCAGTATCGACGACGATGCATGCCACGGTTCCTCTCCAGCCTAGCCTAGCCTAGCCTAGCTGCCCCGCCAACTTCACATTATTACGAGACAACTACTCTTTTTTTTTATTTCATTAACAATAAGACAAAAAAATTTAATTTATTTTTGAACTAAATTTATGTCCTAACGCCAATATAAGAGGAAACAGGTCTATGCTGGATTCCCGTCCATTTTCACACTAGCGAGCTAGCGCTACTATGCATGCATCATCAGATTCTGATGAGACTCTTCGTCGGGTTGGGATTATATTCCGTGTATTTTTCTAGCATATGCCAAACGCGATATGATGCAACAATGAATAGAAAAAGGGAAGACTCGGTTACGTTTACTATCATGTCCTACTACTCGATCGTCAATCCTACTCTCGATTAGTACTACTACAAGTTGCATGCAGATGCAGGCGCACTGCCTAGAGACTACTAGTACTAATTACTAGTAGCATCTAAACTAATCCAAGTGAACGAGTACGTAGAGCACAACCCGACAATTGTTGCTTTGGTGGCAGCTCCGGCATTGGATTGGACACAAGAAAACGCTATAGCTCCACTCACGTTCTGTTCCATCCCTAAATTACAGTCCTTTGTTCAGATGAAAATGAGCTTACTAACTTTAATTTTAAATTTTGACTATTTCTTGTTAAATAGAGAGTTTTAGGTCCGGATAGCAAATTGTTCATTTACGAGTAACTTTTATAATGCTTTTATAAAATCTTTTTTTTTGTAATGAAACCATACCAATATTTTTATATATTAATTAACTACACATTAAAAAAGAATTTTAGAGATTTTATCATAATTTTTTGAAAAAGTTTTAAATCCCTTAAAAATTCAAAAAAATTTAATCTAAGTTGAAAAATTACAAAATTCTAGAAGCAGAATCAGGACTCCTTTCTCAAACAAAAGTTGTTCCTTATAATGTCCTGAGTGCCCACAAAACTTTTCATAATTTTCAGAGCCCAGGAAGTACATATTTCAATTGAATTTAGAAAGGATATTTCAAATATTGCATAATTCAAAAAAAAAATCAGATCGGCGCGTGTGCCTGCCGCACCGTCGCGGCGGCCAACCGCAGCGCCGCAGGTCATGGTAGACGTCAGAACCACTCTGCTCCTCTCTTCTGTCCCATCGGGCTGGAAATCCCGCTCCTCCTTCTTCCTCCCTCTCTGCCCCCTTCCGCGCGCTAAGAGGACGACGGCAAGCGACAAAAGCAGCGCCAGACTTCTCTCTCTCTCTCTCTCTCTCTCTCTCTCCACGCAACGCTCCTGACGCACCACTGCCATACACATTTCTCTCTTCCCCCCGCGCGCGCCCATTTGCTGCTATTGCCGCCCCGCAACCCCCTCATGTGGACAGCCCGCTACGGGCAACTCCAGGAGGTGACGTCTTGCTATTTAACCTCCTCTAACCCCCCTTCAGCTCTCAGAGCAGTGGCACCCCCTCTAATTCACTTACTCGCCAGGAACACTATCTTCTTCAACCTCCGCCGAGAGCACCGCCGCCGGCATTCGAGCTTCGAATTCGTCCTCTCGGTACCATCTTGGTTTGATTCCTTTCGCCAGCCAGCTTCTCTCGTCCTTGCTCTTCTAAGTGACAAGGTTTTGCCTACGGGAAGCCGCCGGTGAGGAAGAACTCGCCGCGCCGCCTCTACCGCCATTGTCGCCACCGTGAGCTGCTCGTCGCCAACCAGTCTCTCCGGTCATCCCCGTGATCTTCATCACCAACCAATCGACTCCACGCGACATGGTGACGCTCCCAGACATCTCAATCGAACCCTCAAACCCCTCCTCCGCCGCGAAGCATCGCTGGCGATGAACTTCTCCCGCCGCCCCTGTTCTGTTTTTGTTTTACTTCTGGAGTTCTAGAACTCTTTTATAGTTGGAACTATGCCAGAGTATGTCATGGCAAATAGAACCCCCTTTTCTGTTTTTTGATTTACTTCTGGAGTTCCAGAACTCTTCTGAAGTTGGAACTTGTGCCAGAAGTATGCCATGGCAAGCAGAACCCCTGTTCTGTTTTTGTTTTACTTCTGAAGTTCCAGAACTCTTCTGGAGTTGGAACTTGTGTCAAAAGTATGTCATGGCAAGCAGATCCCCCTGTTCTGTTTATGTTTTACTTCTGAAGTCCAGAACTCTTCTGGAGTTGGAACTTGTGCAGAAATATGTCATGACAGGCAGAACCCCCTGTTCTAGGATTTTAAATGATTTTTGGTATTTTTCTGGTCGATTTTTGTAAAATGCATAATAAATCGATGCTAGCTCTAAAATGGTAAACCCAAAATTCCCTAGATCCTTGTGAAATGCCTCTAACATCTGCTGAAACACTTTTCCATGAAAGTCCATGGAACTTCCTAAATAAATAGGTTCAGATGTTCTGTTTTTAATTTAATACTGGAGTTCCAGAACTTTTTTGGAACTGAAACTTGCACCGGTAGTGTCTTGGCATGTAGAACCTCCTGTAATTATTTCTAAAATTTAACCTTAACAAGATTCTATGTATACGTATAATTAATCTCCAACTGCTTACTACTTTCTAAAATACATTGTGCATGTCAACCAACATTGATTCTAAATCTCATTTCAGTAACATTCTAGTTCATGTATCAAGTTTCTTGAATTTATCTTGTCTTTAGTACCTTTTCTTGATTTTCTAAGTTTTAATAACAGAAACTTGTTAGATTCTTAATAGAATCTTGGAAGCTCAACTTGACCCAAAACCAACGCCAAACATCTCGTATTGGAGGCTGTTTTCAGTATAACTTAAGCAGTAGACCTCCATTTGACGTGTTTCTTTTTGCATTGTGTTCATAGTCTAAGTAGCTACCTCTCTGCACCTTATTGCATCGTTTATTTGCATCATGTCATCATGGCATATTTTCTCATACCGACGCGTTTCACTTTATAGAGTACGATCCATCGGAGAGTGATATGGGTACTGTTGAGGGAGGAGCACCAGAGGCTGACCAGGGTACTGAGGAGAACACCATCGCTACTGCTGAAGGCAAGCACCTCATATTTTTATCCTAAATAAATATTTAATATTAATATATATGCTTACGTATAGGATTGCATTAGTCGGACAATAGTGATAATGTCGGGAAGTCCTATTATTGTTGCATGTTATCCCTCCTTGATGTTGATTACGCCACCTTATCAACTGGGTAGTGTGTCTTTGTTCAAGTCACGAAATGCTTAGCCTTGGTTAGATTAACGGAAGAAGTCGAGTGGTAAGTCCCACTCGCATGTATTAGGATTCACCTCGGTTACTTATGGGCTTGTGCGAGTTCATATGTCGCTAAAAGTTGGAAAATATTAAACTGAAATCTGGACGGTGGATTAGGAGTGCAACAAGATGTGGAGGTCTTGTGTGCCGTAGGCCCCGTCTGGGTTGACCTAGGACCCGGCTGTGTTATTCTTGGCTTGAGCATTTTTCGTTCATACCATATGTCGAATATAATGGTAGACAAGCTGAGTATCTCACTGCATACCAACGTTTGGCCGATGACTGCACGGTGCATGAAACAAGGACTCACGTGTGCCTGCGAGACCGTGGTACTCGACACCTTGTGGATTTTCAACCGTCTGGGCAGAGTGTGAAAAAGGTTGACATGAGTACCCCCTTGTGTAATTTTAGCGTGTTGCACGAGCCGTTATGGTCCTCAGTCGTGTGTGTACAGTTGGACTCTCCTGCAGTATGTATAATCGGTTTGAATTACTGTGGTCTCGGTTATGATCAAGCTCAGTGTCCTTGAATAATATCGTAGGTTGACAATAACATGATGAAAAATGAACTATGGTTGATGGTATACTTGATTTATGGTTACATGGTACCTATGGTCATGGGTTTAGTAGGTGTTTACGTCCGTAGAGTCTTTTTACTTTATGTCTATTCACATACACTTAGTGCAGCTTTAAGCAATTAAGTCTATCCCTATGCCCTTACTTACCTTGCTACTACCATATTGTATTATCCTTGGAGTCGAAAATAATTCACACAACAGGGTAAGTCTTGCGAGTACCTTCGTACTCAACATGTGTTGCTTAAGTTTTTGCAGGTGAGGATGAGTTGGTGTTCGGCTACTTTGTCCCCGGCGATGCCGGCGAGGGCAAGGAGTAGACTGGACGTTTGTGTGCTCGTGATTTGCGATGTTCGTGGGCTGAGCATCGCGATTCTTTGTTGTTTTATCTTTGCCGCTACTGCGACCGCTCTATTCCTTAGGATCGCTTCCGCATTTTAATTTGAGGACTTATGTATCGAACCTACGGTCTGTAATATTACTTTAAAACTGAATGTAACCAACCTTTGAGACTTATGTGATGTATCAATCATTGTTGTTCCGACGTGCTTGCATCTTAGGCATTGCTTGAGAAGCATGTCGAGGGACTACCGAGTTTACATTCTTTTTATCGGGTTGTGTGCCGCATAACGTTCATGGACGGTGGGTCAATTCAATAAACTTGAATGTGAATTGGACAGTTCCTGACAGTGCTGATATCAGAGCCTAGGTTCACAAATTACACCCTAAAAATTTTGCTTAGCAACACGGGGTGGGGTAATTGTATCTTAAAATCACTAAAACCAAACTCAAATTTGAAGTCAGTGGTTGCTGTTTTTATTCCTTACCTATTCTTAGCTTTGTTTTGTCAACACCAACTTAATTTATTAGAGGTCTAATGCGGCATTCTTTTCCTTGAGTTAAGGATGTCGTACCAGCTCGTCTTTGTGACCCGCGCCTTGCACACCGATGGTTTTCCGAAGGTGTTGCTCGGAATGCTTAGGCACGCAAACTTCCCTTTCCTGCCGGAGTTGCTGTCTATGCTAAGGGCCTTGGACCGGGATTGTGTCTTACCAGGCTACTCTGGACATCCACCTGACAACCGACCGCATGGGTGGGAAGACCTACATGGAGAGTGGTCAATCAATCGAAATGGCCATTCAAGCCGTGGCATTTCAAGCGGTGGGATCGCTCCGCTTTGAGATGAGCATTTTTTGCGGAGATGCCTTTCCGCTACCACCCAACCTTCCCGGATGATGGACTCGCACCGTCATACGTAGAGCAAGCCAACTCTAATGCGCCGGTGTTTGAGCAGCAAGCTTCGAAGCTCATTGGAGCTCTGAACACGTATGCTCGCAACTGTTTCTTGGCACTCGCCATTCTTCAGTCGCACCTCATCTGTCTGCAGTGACTCATCGAACCCAACGTTGGGGGGTGGATCAGTCCGATCCGAGATGTGGCGCCATCGAACTACCGTTTTCCAACGGTGGAAGGTGTTGCTGCCCCTCCCGAGCGCAGAGCTACTGCACGGGCATCTGTAGGTTTTGTGTGCCGGTTATACCACGCACGAACGTCACTACAGAGCTGCTGCTAGGACCGGTGCAGCCGCTCAACTTTATCTGAGCACCGGAGGAACTTGGTGTTCGCCTCTGATGATTCAGAATGTACCCTTTGCTTGCTGCCCTCCTTGTTAGATGGGTCGTTAGGATAGTTTAGCAGGTCTTGGCAGCAACCCACCTTTGTAATAGGGCATTGTGTTTTCTCTAAAACTCTCGTGTTGTTCAAAATCGCCCATGTATGACGATGTGTTTATTTTCAGCCATGTTTCTTATGTGTTGGGAGAGTGTTTTATGCATCCATGTGAGAATCGATAGTACGAACCATTTGCATGTCATCTCATGCATCGATCACCTCCATGCTTGTTTTAATCTTGGAAATTGCTAGTTGTGTTTTGATCACCTATTGTTGACTGGTTCATAACAACAAAATGAAAAAGTTTTGTTTTGCCGTTGAAACGACTTGTTCAATTCTCCAAACTATTGCTGCTGCCTTGAGTTTTGTTTTCGGGATAGTGAGCTCATCAAACCTGAGATGTCAGTGTATATTGATTGATACACCATGTCTTTCACCTTGTAACAACAATCGTTCTTTCATATCACCGATAGCGTTCTAGCAAATCAATTTTCCCGATTATGACACATCCTTGTTGTCATATGATGTATCAACTTACTATCTTTTCATCTAGTCGCTAACTGTGGTATTGGCGACAGGATGAATACCCGTAGCCGCACCCGTGACATTGGTGAAACCTCTGGAGTTGTTGGAGGTGGAGGACACCAGTCACCACCACCGCCACCGCCAGCACCTACCGTGGCTGAAGTGCTCATGCAAATCGAGCACAATCGGCAGGAGCACTCCGAGTACCTGCGTATCATTGATGAGGGCATTAGTCAGCGTGGTATGGAGTGTGGCCCTGCTCGTGAGGATGATTTCTCCGGATTTCGCCGCACCGAGCCGCCCATTTTCACTCGGGCAAAGGATCCCCTCGACATGGATCACTGGGCTTCGCACCATTGAGCAGAAGCTCGATTTGCTCCGGTGCGGAGAGCACCAAACGATTCTCTTTGTTGCCCATCAGCTGCAAAATGAAGCCCGTGCATGGTGGGACACCTACCGTGCCAATCACCGCTACACTTGGCAGGAGTTCTGTACCGCCTTTCGTGCTTTCTATGTTCCGGATGGTGTGATGAAAATCAAGAGCTTGGAGTTCCTTGCTCTCAACCAAGGCAATCGTTCTGTGATGGAGTATGTGTACCAATTTAACTATCTTGCACAGTACGCTCGTGCCGAGGTGGCAACCGACGCGAGCAAGAGGTGCTATTTCTACAATGGCCTTTCTGAGGAAATGTAAGACAAGTTGTCCATCATAATCTCGAAGGTCCACAGTTTTAATCAGCTCGTGGATCATGCCATTGTTGCGGAGGACAAGATGAACAAGCATGCAGCCAAGAACCGCAAGCGTGCTGCCCCGCCGCCGCAGGGTGGAAACCCACAGCGTCCTCGCACAAGCTCAGCTCAACCGCAGCCCCTCCTGCTGCTGGACAAGCTCCCATGCCACCTGCGGGACAAGCTGAAAAATCAAGGTGTTGGTCCATGCTTCAACTGCGGCCAGCGCGGTCACCTTTCCCGTGGTTGTTCGTACCCGAGGCGTGGAGCGGGGGCTGCTGCTCCAAATCAGCCACCGGACCCACCTGTTGTTGCTTCACCACAGCAGGGCAAAAAGCCCCAAGTCCCCAAACGTGGCCGTGTCAACTACACAACTGCTGCTGAGGTGCCCGAAAGTGCCGACGTGCTTGTTGGTACGTTATCGGTCAACTCTCGTCCTACCAAAGTTCTTTTCGATTCTGGTGCATCACATTCCTTTATTAGGCGAGAGTATGCCACACAATATAACCTAAAAATATTCCATACTCGTACACCATATATCATAGAATCCCCTGGAGCAAAAATCCACGTAGATTCCATGGTTCCGACATCGTTGGACTCCGATCGGCCGGTGTTACTTTGCAAGCCAATCTCTTATTCCTAGATTTGCAAGGGTTGGATGTTATTCTTGGGGTGAATTGGATGACTTCTCACGATGCCGTCATCCACGTGGCTTCCAGAGTTGTTTCTCTGAAAGGCCCGGCCGGCAACCGTTTTTCACTACACCTCACGGGTGATAGTTCCGGTTTCTACCATTTTGCAAGGTATGACCAGCTCTGAGCTTTCATCCATTCCTGTAGTATGTGAATATCCGGATGTTTTCCCTGATGATTTGCCTGGTATTACCGCCCGACCGGGCTGTTGAGTTGCCATCGAACTCAAACCTGAAACGGCTCCGATTTCAAAACGGCCGTATCCGATGTCTTCCGAGGAGCTAAGTCAAATGAAAAAGCAGCTAAAGATCTCCTCGACAAGGTTTTATCCATCCAAGTTCTTCCCTTAGGGTTGTCCCACTATCTTTGTGAAGAAGAAAGACACACATTGCGCATGTGCGTCGATTATCGTCTGTTGAACGCTGTTACCATTAAAAACAAATACCCACTTCCGCGGATCGATATCATTTTCGATCAACTTGCTAGCGCTCGTTGATTCTCTAGAATGGATCTGAGGCTGGGCTACCACCAAATAAAAATCAGAGAGGTGGACATTCCAAAAACCGCCTTTTCTACTCGCTACAGCTTGTACGAGTACCTTGTCATGTCCTTTGGTCTCACTAATGCCCTGCCTACTTCATGTACTTGATGAACTCTATTTTTCTGGAGGAACTAGATGTATGTGTGGTGATCTTCATCGATGATATCCTTGTGTTCTACATATCGAAAACAGATCATGTTGTTCACCTCCGAATTGAACTCGGAAAGCTTCGTGAACACTGTCTTTATGCCAAATTCAGCCAGTGCGAATTTGGCTACACGAAGTGGCTTTTCTTGGGCACGTCATTTCTGAAAATGGTGTTGCCATGGATCCCACCAAAGTACAAGAAGTACTTGATTTGTCTCCACCAACCAGCGTAAAGGAAATCCGTAGTTTTCTTGGACTTGCGGGTTACTATCGTCGGTTTATCAAGGATTTCTCCAAGATTGCCAAGCTATTCACAACAGCGCCCGTTCTTGCTCAACCCGACATCCACAAGAGCTTTGACGTTTATTGCGACGCTTCTCATGTTGGACTCGGATGTGTGCTTATGCAAGACGGGAGATTCATTACTTATGCTTCTCTCCAATTGAGGCCACATGAGGAGAATTATCCTACTCATGATCTTGAGCTTGCCGCCGTTGTTCATGCTTTGAAAATATGGCGACACTATCTCCTTGGCAAGACTTGCAATATTTATACCGACCACAAGAGCCTCAAGTACATATTCACCCAAGCTGATTTGAATATGAGGCAAAGGAGATGGCTTGAGTTGATCAAAGACTACAAGCTAGAGGTGCATTATCACCCGGGCAAGGCTAATGTAGTGGCCGATGCGTTGAGCGCAAAAGCCGCTGCAATTGCCTAATCAGGAAGACCCTAAACCATTCCATATGTGAGGATTTTCGGAAACTTGGTCTGCAAATGGTGGAAGAAGGTTCCTTGCTAATCTTGAAATAAAATCCACACTTTTGGATCAGATCAAGGAAGCCCAGGAAAACGACAAAGGCATGGCTCGTATCCAGAAGAAAATAAAATCGGGTAAAGCCAGATGTTTTTCTCTCGATGAGCAAGGCATATTATGGCTTGGAAAACGCCTTGTGGTGCCAAAGGTGCATGAGCTGAGAATGAAAATCCTCGATGAAGCCCATGATTCCTTGCTGTCCATACACCCAGGAAGCACAAAAAATGTACCAAGACTTGAAGACCAAATTTTGGTGGACTCGTATGATGCGGGAAATTGCTCGATATGGCTCCAAATGTGATGTATGCCAGCGGGTGAAAGCTAGCCACATAAAACCCGCAGGCACTTTGCAACCATTGCCTATTCCATCATGGAAATAGGAGGATATTGGCATGGATTTTGTTGTTGGTCTGCCAAGAACTTCAAGTGGTTACAATTCCATCTGGGTGATCATTGACTGATTGACAAAATCTGCATATTTCCTTCCGGTCAAGACCACATATTCTTTCAAGGAGTATGCAGAGTTGTACCTCACTCGCATCGTGTGTCTTCATGGTTGTTCCAAAGACAATCGTTTCAGACCGAGGCTCCCAGATTGTCTCTCGATTTGGAAAAGCTTTCATCAAGCATTGGACACCAAGTTAATTCATAGTTCGGCTTACCACCCGCAAACGGGAGGACAAACCGAACGTGTCAACCAAATCCTCGAGGACATGTTGAGAGCTTGTGTGCTAACAGACGGCAAGAGATGGGAACTTTGCTTACCTTTTGCGGAGTTCTCTTACAATAATAGCTACCAATCTAGCCTCCGAATGTCCCCATTTGAAGCACTCTATGGGAGAAGATGTAGAACCCCATTGAATTGTCTGAGTCCGGGAAACGACCTTTCTTCGGTCCTGATTTGGTCCGTGATGCTGAAGCCCAAGGGCGCCAAATTCAAGAAACATCTCCGAGTTGCTCAATCCCGCCAAAAAGAGCTACGCCGATCATCGTCGGGAAGAGCTTTACTTCAGGGTCGGAGATTATGTTTACCACAAAGTTTCACCACTCTGAGGCACAAAAAGATTTCAAGTGAAAGGGAAATTAGCGCCTTCGCTATATTGGTCCCTTCAAAATTCTTGCAAGACGTGGTAATGTGGCATATGAGCTAGAGTTGCCATCCTCTCTTGGCAATGTCTACAATGTCTTCCATGTCTCACAATTGAAGAAGTGTCTCCGTGTTCTGACTGAGGCTATTTCCGTGGAGCATGTCGAAGTCCGACCTGACCTCTCTTATGTGGAGTACCCTCTGCGCATCCTTTGCGCACTCGAAACGCAAATTGCGCAATCGTGCAATCAAGATGGTGAAAATGTAATGGAGCAAACACACAGAGGAAGAAGCAACATAGGAACATGAGGATAAAATGCGGGGGGAATACCCCGAGCTTTTCATTGAGTCGCAAGTCCGCTCGTTGATTCCATCACATTCGCTTGTCATCCTTATCGTTGTTCTCCGTCGCGCCTACTTAACCAATAATCTCGGGACGAGATTATTTTAACGGGGGGAGGTCTGTCCCATCCCCAAATTCTAGTCCTTTGTTCAGATGGAAATGAACTCAGTGACCTTGATTTTGAATTTTGACCATTTCCTGTTAAATGGGGAGTTTTGGGTCCGGGTAGCAAATTATTCATTTGCGGGTAACTTTTATAATGCTTTTGCAAAATCTTTTATTTTCGTAATGAAAACATACCAATGTTTTTACATATTAATTAACTGCATATTAAAATAGAATTTTGGATATTTTATCAGAATTTTTCAAAAAGGTTTAACCCCCTTAAAAATTCAAACTAATTTAATCTAAGTTGAAAAATTGCAAAATTTTAGAACCGGAATCAGGACTCCTTCCTAAAAAAAAAGTTGTTCCTTATAATGTCCTGAGTACCCACAACAATTTCATAGTTTTTGGAGCTCAGGAAGTACGGATTTCAATTGAATTTAGAAAGGAGATTTGAAATATTGCATAATTTTAAAAAAAATCAGATCGGCGCGCCGCGCCAGCCACACTGCCGCGGCGGCCAACCGCAGCGCCACAGGCCATGACAGACGCCAGAACCACTCTCCTCCCTCTCTTCTATCCCATTGGGCAGGAAATCCCGCTCCCTCCTTGCTCCTCCCTCTCTGCTCCCTTCCGCGCACGAAGAGGACGACAACAAGCGACAAAAGCAGTGCTAGACTTCTCTCTCTCTCTCTCCACGCAACGCTCCTGACGCACCACTGCCATACACATTTCTCTCTTCCCCGCACGCACCCATTCGCTGCTATTGCCGCCCCGCAACCCCCTCACGTGGACAGCCCGCCACGGGCAACTCCAGGAGGCGACGCCTTGCTATTTAGCCTCTTCTCACCCCCCTTTAGCTCTCAGAGCAGCGGCACCCCCTCTGGTTCACTTACTCGTCGGGAATACTGTCTTCTTCAACCTACCGCCGAGAGCACCGTCGCCGGCATTCGAGCTTCGTATTCGTACTCTCGGTACCATCTTGGTTCGATTCCTTTAGTCAGCCAGCTTCTCTCGTCCTTGCGCTTCTTAGTGACAAGGTTTTGCCTACAGGAAGCCGTCGATGAGGAAGAACTCGCCGAGCCGCCTCTGCCGTCATTGTCACACCATGACTGCTCGTCGCCGATCAGTCTCCGGTCATCCCCGTGATCTTCATCACCGACCAATCGACTCCACGCGACACGATGATACTCCCAGACATCTCAATCGAACCCTAAAACCCCTCCTCCGCCGCGCGCATTACCGGTGATGAACTTCTCCCGCCGCCCCTATTCTATTTTTGTTTTACTTCTGGAGTTTCAGAACTCTTTTGTAGTTGGAACTATGCCAGAAGTATGTCATGACGAACAGAACCCCCTGTTCTATTTTTTGATTTACTCCTGGAGTTCTAAGACTCTTCTGAAGTTGGAAATTGTGCCAGAAGTATGTCATGGCAAGCAACCCCTTGTTCTGTTTTTGTTTTACTTCTGAAGTTACAGAACTCTTCTAGAGTTGGAACTTGTGCCAAAAGTATGTCATAACAAACAGAACCACATGTTCTGTTTTTGTTTTACTTCTGAAGTTCCAGAACTCTTTTGAAGTTGGGCAATAGTGATAATGTCGGGAAGTCCTATTATTGTTGCATGTTACCGCTCCTTGATGTTGATTACGTCACCTTATCAACTAGGTAGTGTGTCTTTGTTTGAGTCACGAAATGCATAGCCATGCTTAGATTAACGGTAGAAGTCGAGTGATATGTCCCACTCGCATGTATAGGATTCACCCCGGTTACTTATGGGCTTGTGGCGAGTTTATACGTCGTTAAAAGTTGGAAAATGTTAAAATTAAAATCCGGACGTTGGATTAGGAGTGTAACAAAACATGGAGGTCTTGTGTGCCGTAGGCCCCGTCTGGGTTGACCTAGGACCTGGTCGTGTTATTCTTGGCCTGAGCACTTTTCGTTCATACTACATGTCGAATATAATGGTAAGACAAGCTGAGTATCTCACTGCGTACCAATGTTTGGCCGATGACTACACGGTGCATGGAACGAGGGACTCACGTGTGCCTGCGAGGCCGTGGTACTCGTCACCGTGTGGATTTTCCAATCGTGTAGGCACGAGTATGAAAAAGGTTGACATGAGTACCCCCTTGTATAACTTTAGCGTGTTGCACAAGCCGTATGGTCCTCAGTCGTATGGGTACAGTTGGACTCTCCTACAGTATGTATAATCGGTTCGAATCACCGTGGTCTCGGTTATGATCAAGCTCAGTATTCTTTGGATAATATTGTAGAGTTGACACATAACATGATGAGAAATGAATTATGGTTGATGGTATACTTGATTTATGGTTACATGGTACTTATGGTCATGGGTTTAGTAGGTGTTTACACCCGTAGAGTCTTTTACTTTATGTTTATTCATATACGCTTAGTGCAGCTTTAAGCAATCAAGTCTATCCCTATGCCCTTACTTACCTTGCTACTACCATATTGGACTATCCTTGGAGTCGGGAAATAATTCCCACAACAGGGTAAGTCTTGCGAGTACCTTCGTACTCGACGTTTGTTGCTTAAGTTTTTGTAGGTGAGGATGAGCTGGTATTCGGCTACTTTGTCCCTATTGATGCCGGCGAGGGCGAGGAGTAGTCCGGGCGTTCGTATGCTCGTGATTTGCGATGTTCGTGGGCTGAGCATCGTGATCCTTTGTTGTTTTATCTTTGTCGCTGCTGCGACCGCTCTATTCGTAGGTTCTCTTTCGCATTTTAATTTTAGAACTTATGTATCGAACGTACGGTCTGTAATATTACTTTAAAACTGATATAACCGAATCTTTATGACCTATATGATGTATTAATCATTGTTGTTCCGACGTGTTTGAATCTTGGGCATTGCTTGAGAAACATGTCGAGGGATTATCGGGTTTACATTTCTTTTATTGGGTTATGTATCCACATAACGTTTATGGACGGCGGGTCAATTCGATAAACTGGAATATGAATTGGACGGTTCCTGACACGTTCCTGTACTGGAAATTGAATATGATGCAATGCAAGTTGACGCACGCTATAGCTCCATATGAATTATTATTCGTTTTTGCGTTTTTATTTAATTTTTGAGTCCACACACGAGCATCTGACAATTAATCTCCTTGAGCCTGGCTTCTGCGCGCGCGGTGCCGCGGTACCAGTCCAAATCGGATTAATCAAATCATACCCGACGCGATTAATCAATGAAAATTGGAGGAGCGTGGAGTGGAAACGGGGAGTTATATAGTGGCTTAGTGGGGGCGATTAGACAAAAACTATTTTGCACTGCTGCGCACACTACGCAGATCCTCTCCCTGGATTCGGCCAATGGCGACGCGTACCCTGCTCCGTCCACGTCGGCTCACCGCAACTAGCGCGCTTACTTTATTCACATCCAGTTCGCCCTGCTTCATTCATTTGTCGCCCACGCACTAGGTTCTGCACCCCTTGGGTTTGAGTTTGAGCTGGATGGAAATCACGAGTCAGAGGTTGTAAGTTGTAAGGTCAGTCTCAGTCCAAGTTTCATTATAGTTTTACTCTTATTAATTGTGATACGATATAAGTAAAAGCGATGATGTGATATAGAATTTATTATGAAATATGGGGGTTGGGTTTCATGAGGATGAAACTTGATCTATACTATTCCTAAACTATGAAACTAGATAAAATCCGTATTGAGAATAATTTATTTCGTCATCCACATGTTTCATGAACTTCTATTAGTTAATTAGATATAACATTAAAGTGATGTAAAATCTTATGAGACTGTAAAATAACACATTACATTGTGAGAATATAGTTTTATTCTAATTTTTATATGACATAGCAAGCGTTAATAAAATCATGCATTGAGATTGGTCTAACAGCTACCCGAGTTTATTTTTCTGTGCTGGTCACCAGACAATTAAGATTACCACCTTGTTGCCACGGCGTGTTTGTCTGTTCTCTTCCGATCTTAATGATGTGTCAACATTTTCTGGACTGGAGCATATGCCGCTCGGGTCAAAGTTATGTGTTGCCGTATACAACAAGCAGGTGCGTGTGCGCGTGTGTTCTCTTCTGTGAAAAAGAGAAGGGGGAATTGCTCATTTGACCCTGTTTTCAGAACGCTTTGCGTTTTTGACCCTGTTTTTCGGTTTTCGCGGATTTGACCCTACTTTTCAGAAACGAAGCTGCCGTCTGACCCTGTTCTGTTAACTGAATGTAACGGTGTGAAATCAGGGGTAAAAAGACATTTGTGCCCTTTGCTTATTTGACCCTGTTTTAAAGATGACATTGCTATTTTGACCCTGTTTTATTATTTGAGAAATTAGACAGCTAAAACAAGGATTCTGTAGTAAAAAAATAGCAGAATTATAAAAAATCTAATTATCAAATGCGATAAAAAATTGGCATAAATTTTATAGAAATAACTTAAGACAATAATACATGACCACCACTCAAATATAAGACATAAAATTATCAGCACACAAATATAATACATATCAAACTCAGCAAGTACTCAGTACATGTCCAAGGCACATATCATGTGCAACAAAATAAGTCATACAAGTTCAATAACTCCTTGCAACATGTCCAACGCACATATCGGGTGTAACAAAGTTAAATAACTCCTCAGCACATGTCCAAGGCACATATCACGTACAACAAAATCAACAATATTACATCACCGAGAGAAAAAGAGTTCAATAAACACTTAAGCACCGAACCATGCAGCCATCCTCCCTCCTCGTCCTCTCACAGCCCTTCCCCTTCCCCTTCCCCTTCCTCTTGCAGCCGTGAATGACGAATTTTCCATGTGACTTGCACTTGAAGAAGGCGCAGCACTAGAAGAAGCGTGTGCAGTAGAAGAAGCAGGTGCACTTCATAATGGAATTAAATAGATTAAAAAGACGAAGAATTCATCAAAAGTAAGGTAAATGCTGTTGAATTATAGAACTTACTTAGACATGTGTGTACCACTTGAATCATTACTTTCTTGTGTAGAAGCAAATTGAGAGGATGCAATGTTCCTTTTTTCCTTAGCCGTAAGCCCTCCTGGACAATAGTTCGCAGTATGGCCAAGTTGTTGACATTCTGGACATCTTCTTTTTTTGGATGCAACCTCATCACCAGGCTTCATTCTAACCACTCTTGGTCTTCCCGGTTTCCTCCTCAACTTTGGCTTCATGACTTTGTAACCTAGATCGTGCTTTGGCCATAGATGCTTTGATGTCATCGGATTGAAAACCCCTGCATATGTGGCTCTAAACTTCTGAATAGAGTAATATTCATCCACAAAGTCATCCATCACCACTTGTCTACTTTGCTTCGCAATGAAAGCCAAAGCATGGTTACAAGGCTTTCCACTTACTTGCCAAGCCCTGCAGCTACAAGTTTTATGATCCAAACTGACTGCATGTGTAATGCCAGATGCAGTAACTTCAGCTGATCCATCCCCACATCTCAAAACCTCAAGGTCTTTGACAGCCTTAGATCGAGCAATTAGTGTTCTAATAATTTTTGGGATGATTGTACCCTTCATTTTCCTAGCAATCCTACTTCTCACATCAAACTTGGTTATAATCATTTGTCTAATCTTATCAAGCATATCCACAATTAGCAGTCCTTTGGTATGTGCCACCCAACTGTTGAATGATTCTGAGAGGTTGTTATTAATGTAATCTACTTTGCATAGTTCAGAAAATTTGCTTCTACTCCAGATATGGGAATGATTTTGTTCCAACCAAGTCATTGCTTTCGGACTCACCTCCGCAATTTTACTCATGTGATAGTCATATCGCTCACTCCTACAGGTCTTGGCAGCAGCCCACATGTTCTGAGAATACACAGTTCCATGAAATTGTCTCTTCATGTTCTTCCAAAGATGTCTCATGCACTCCCTGTGTTCTACTCCTGGATACACTTCACTTACTGCAGTCCCAATTCCTTTCCCTGCCATAAGAAATGAGTAAATTTAAGTTGAATATGTAGAAACACACAAAATATAATAGAAGAGTAAATCATAATTACCTGCATCAGTGCTAATGACCAATCCAACAGGAGTACCAATAGCTTTCTTGACATTGTTCACAAACCATTCCCAGCTATCAACAGACTCTGCCTCGATCACCCCATAAGCCACTGGAAATAGCCAGTTGTGCCCATCCACAGCAACAGCTGCTGCTAACTGACCTCTAGATCTGCCAGTCAAATGGGTAGAGTCCATGGCAATATATGGCCGACATCCTACTAGGAAACCATCAATGCATGGTTTGAGAGCAACAAAGAATCTTCTAAAACATGCATTACCTTCATGCTCTTCTGTATCCAACTCAACAACACTTCCAGGAAGACATCTAAGTAGCTCGGCCTTATAAGAAGGAAGCAAGTCATAGCTGTCATCCCACTTACCATTGATCATGTCCTCAGCCTTACGTTACCCCTAAAAACTGTGTGATATGAGACTTCTGTTTTATACTTCTTCTGAATCTCTTTCTTCAACTCTCTTGGTTTCATTGCCGGATTGTCCACTAAAAACTCTACCGACCTGTCAGCTACCCAACCTGATGTAGCCATTGTGTCACCACACCTGTTGACAGAAGTACAAGTGTGGGGTGGGCCAACAGATTTAACCTGTAGGAAAAAAATCACATTAACTAGGTTCATAAAGTCGAATACCAAGTAGTGAATGCATAAACTATTATGAGCTCGTATATACCTTGCACCCTGTATACTTCTTGCTAGTATTGGCAAAAAATACCCACTCACATCCTGTGTCAGCCTTCTTGCACTTCGCTCTAAATCTTTCCTTACTTTTCTTCACAGTAGTGAATGCATAATCATGCAAAATGGCGTGATGTGTTACTGCTGATTTGCACTGATCAACGTCTGGAAACATCGTACCCACATCAATGCAAGGATCAGCAACATCATATGAAAAAGCAGGGATATCATCATCGTCATCATGATCAGAGATTTCAATGTCAGGAGAATAATCAGAGTCATAATCAGAGTCAGATGATGCAGCTAGCTCCGAGTCATAACTGCTATCACTAAGTGCAGCCAATGAATCACAGTCAGAATATGTGTCTTCCTCATCAACCCCTATAGCTTCATCATCATCATGCATACGTCCTTTTTTAGCTCTCTTTGTACTCCTAGCTTTCTTAGCTGCCTTACTCTCTACATGTTCTCTCATTTCTACTTCACTATGTGGCTCCAATGGCAGTTGCATAATAGGTACAGATGAAGTACTATGAATGTTTCTCACTCTAGGATGAAACATTCGTTTCGTCGGTGACGATTGCAATGGCCCCTCAAAATTAGATATTTCAGCATCGATGTGTGCTACTCCAATATCAACATTCAAAGTCAGCCACTCAGTCAATTGTTCATCAGACCTGATGTCAACATTATCATAGACAAGTGCGCGAGACAAAGAAATGTATTGGTTACTGCCCCAGTCATATTCTGCTCCTATGAACTTAACTAAATCGTCCAATGTAAATTTAGAAATATCAACCACTGTCCTTAAATTCTGGCTGCTGAAATATCGTCTTCGTCCATCATCTGACAAGCTGAAATACGCCTTCATTCTAACATCAACAGTCAAGTTGTTGTGATTCATCCTACAAATCACAACAAATTGACCACCATAAGCTAACGGATCTGCTAATCACTCTTTACATACATCTATTTTTAAGTTAATAAGAAAGATTGAAAGTACCTCACTGGTTCCTCGGGCGGACACATTTTAGTGCGCATCGTGCACCTGCTGCGTCAACCCATGTTAGAGAACGACATTATACTTATTAGAGATCCGTAGCAAATGAACAGGTACAACCAATTGTTCCAGACAATGTTTCTGTCCACAGCACCGTAACAGTTAGTTTAGCACTCACAGCAGCAACCCATGTAATCAACTAGGGCAGGACAAAAGGTTTCAAAAGGTCTCATTATTGACGAGACCAATGATACATTTCTATTTGTCAAAATTATGCAGTGACAACGAACAAAAATACAGGTTGGTTTCAAGCTTGTAATGTTACAACTTGAAAAACAAATGCGTTAATATGGGTGAAATTTCGAAGCTCGACATCTCATTCTCATGCCACACTATTACTGCTAACTAAAAACGAATATACTGAATAATTGCAAACTGCAAAGGAATGATCATTGCTGATCAAAGTTATTATAGATTACCTAAGAATGTTAAGCAAACCAGGAAGAGATTCACACAACTCGGCGCAGCTCTCGAGTGAGGAGTACAAACATTTGGTACTGCTTGAAATATTTGTAGTGGATCACCATGGCTAACAAAAAGAATGGCAGAGCTGCATGGATAAAACATAGATGCAACTAATTGTTAAGAAATATAGATTACTGAAGAAGAAGAAGAAAGATTGAAGTAGAAGTGGTGTACTGCGTCCACTACACAGCCGGCCGCCGCCCGCGCTCCGACGCGCTCGCCCGCCCTTCCGCCCGCGCGCGCCCGCCTCTGCCGCGCTAGCCTGCCGCCCGCCCGCGCTCCCGCGCCCGCCTCGCCCGCGCGCTCGCCCGCCCTTCCGCCCGCGCGCGCCCGCCTCTGCCGCGCTAGCCTGCCGCCCGCCCGCGCTCCCGCTCCCGCGCGCTCGCCAGCCGCCCGCCTGCGCTCCCGCGCCCGCGCGCTCGCCCGCCTCACCCGCGCGCCGCGCCCGCCCTCGCCCGCACCGGATCTAGCCACCGGCTGCCGTTTGCCCGCCTCCCGCGCGCCACGCCCGCACTGCACCGCCGGATCTAGCACCGGCCGCCGGAGAGACCGCCCGAGAGAAAGAGAGAGACTGAAAGAATCCACAGAAAGGAGGAAAGAGAGATGGGCCGGGTAGTTGGATTACACAGGGGTATTTTAGACATTTATAATATGATTTATTTATTACATAATTTTTTTAATTCTAAAATCTAACAGAATCAAACGGTACAACAGAACAGGGTCAGACGGCAGCTTCGTTTCTGAAAAGTAGGGTCAAATCCGCGAAAACCGAAAAACAAGGTCAAATGCGCAAAGCGTTCTGAAAATAGGGTCAAATGAGCAATTCCCCCAAAAGAGAAAAGCGGTTGTGTCTCACGTACTTGTCATCGATCGGCCTCATGGGCGAGGACCGAGGAGCTAGCTATCTATAGTCGTCACCAACACCAACCGCCCTGCGTGCCAAAATATCTGGCAGCAGCAGCAGCAGCAGCGCAGATACGCTCAGCTTGTTCCTTTTCGTTCTTTGGTTCTTACTAGCCAGTAGACAGGAGCACCAAGTTTCACGATAAGTTAAACAAAGATATGGATAAGTTTTTTGCTAACGCTAGCTACCTCTTACCTCCATCCTGATGCCTGAAGAGGGCATATGGCATGAACAGAGCCAGACAGACAGCGACGAGTCAAGATTTCACTGTGGGGTGCCGCGACCACGCTATGCGTGGACGGTTATAGATCACCGCTGGTCATCGCGCCAATGAAAGGGTCATGCTGGATCCTGTCAAGGTTTGCCACCACACCACAGTTGATATGCTCACGTCGATCGATCGGGTTCTGCGACGCCACCACCCTGAGAGCGACCTCACCGCTCACTTGCAGCTGCAGGCCGCCGGCCCGCATGGCGCGCCGTCGATCTCCTCCAGGTCCCCCCAAGCAGAGCAACACGCAAGGCCGCTGTAAGCGGCATGCATTTTGTGCGTGCGAGCCTTCAACTTTCAAGTACAGTCATACACGAGGAGTGGGCACCAGGCATCCGACTCTTTACGCCGCACTAGCTTCTATATTTGTTCTCAAGTAAATTTCGCACAAGAGATTCTGGACGAAAAGAAAGTGGGAAAGCTTACTAGCATTTTTGGAGTATCTTATCTGAATCTCTACGTATTTTCTCTTTGTATCTGTGGAATTGTACTTGGAAGATGGAATTTGACACCCTGTTTGACTAAGAGAGCACTGGAATAGTTGTCGCCCTTTTGCTTTTGCTTTTGCTTTTGAAAAGTAGTAACACGATCGAACGAAAAGCCGGACGTCTCGACCCGAAGAAGCAACTAGGATGTTCCCCCTTGCTGTCTTGCCCGCTTTTGTCGAGTAATCATCGTCACTATGTGCACGCAAAATTTGGCCCAGGCAAAACAGAGGGGAAAATGCCGGAAGTTCATGAACAACACAACTTTGCAATCACGACACCGTTTCAAAAAAAAAAAAAAAAAAAAGACAATCTCTTCTTCTTGTATGTACACACAGACGTACGCACGGCAGGGTGCCGTATTCGAATGGCAAACCAAACAAAACCTGGTACGTACAGTATTCCGGAAGAAAAGAATACAGCGTTTCATTGTACGCCAAAAATGAAAAAAAAAAAATCCGCGCCAAATCGTACCTACGACAAACCCGACGACGACGGCGCCACCCGCAGCGATGAGACCCGCACCTCGCCGTCGAAGCTGGCGCTGCACACCCGCCACTCATCCTCCTCGTCATCGTGGCGCTGCTTCTGCTTCTGCAGCGCGGGCGTCGCGGCCACCGACCTGACCGGCGCGGCGTGACCGTCGATCACGGCGACGCAGGTGTACCCTCCTCGTCCGTCGGCGTCAGGCGCGCGCGCCCACGCCCGCACCGTCTGGTCCGCCGACCCGCTGACCACCAGCCAGCCGCCGGCGGCGCACGCGACGGAGAGCACGGCCTTGCGGTGGCCCCTGAGCGCGCCGACCGCGGCCATGTGGCTCGCGCTGTCCTCCCGCTCCCACACTACGACGCACCTGTCGTTGCCGCCCGAGTACAGCGCGCGGCCGCCGCACCCGACGGCCAGGGCGTTCACCGCAGCCGTGTGGCGGGACAGCGTGGCCACCAGGTGGTAGACGGGTTTCTTGCCGCGGCCGCGCCGGGTCTTGTCGGCGGAGGCCGACGACGGCGCCCAGACGCGGACGCGCCTGTCGGCCGAGCCGGTGTACACCGTGCCGTCGGGCGCGACGGCGACGGCGTTGACTGCGTCGTCGTGCGCGGGCAGGGACTGGACGCAGCGGAGCGACGGAAGGGCCCACACCTTGAGCGTCCTGTCCCAGGAGACAGAGAAGAGCAGCCGGCCATCGGCGGAGGCCGCGACGCCCGACACGGCGTCCGCGTGCTCGATCCAGAGCCGGTGGTGGTGCCGCCGGACCGCCACGTGGTTGGAGGGGATCGGGAACCGGAGGAGGCGGTCGGAGACCGTGGGCAGCGCGGCCGCGAGACGGAGCCGCGCGGGGTCGCGGGACGACGCGCGCCACAGGCGCAGCCGCCCGTCCTGGTGGCCCGTCACGGCAGCAGCAGCCGCGCCAAAGCCGTGGAGGCGCGCCACGCACTTGACCGACCCGGCAGCGGCCGCCGTGGCGCCAGCAGCCGATGCGTCGGAGGTGGACGTCGTCGTCGCCTCGAGCGTCGTCAGGTCGTGGAACGCCACGGACGCAGGCCGCGCCACCACAACCCCGTGCGCCGCGGAGTCCGCCGCCGCGACGACGGCAGCGGCCGCGGGCGACGGAGGGAGGAGCGTGGTCAAGTGCGCCAAGGAGACCGTGGTCGTCGCGGCAGCAGAGAGCGAAGGGAGCGAAGGGAGGGACGTCGACGACGACGCCTCCGACACTGCCGCCGCCGCGGCGGAGGACGACGTGGACACGGTCGACGAGGACGAGGACACCGCCGCCGCCAGCTGCTTGTTACTACTACTGCTGCTGCTGCTGCTACCAGTAGTATTACCGTTGCTGTCGCCGTCGCTGGAGGCGGCTTTGCCGGTAGTGGTGGCCGCCATGCAGAGGCGCGGAAGAAGCTGCATTCGGAGCGGCAACGGCGTGGGCTGAGCGCGACAGGTTACCACCGCCACCACTTCGTGCGCGATACGATACACTCTGGCACGGGAGCGCGTGGTCCGAATTTTAAGTGGAGGAGCATCGGTTGGTCTCAAACTCTCAAGACGGCAACGCGAGTCTATTTGTACAGCGGTGCGCGGACAGGCCCGGGTTTCCGGGGACAGGGCATCCGACGGGGACAGAGCACAGCACGTGTCTGGCGAGACCCTGGACCGGCGACGGTTCTCTGACAGCTCTGGGTCAAGCAAGGTGTCTATCGGAGGCTAGCTTCAAAGGGTGACCGGCGACGGCGCTGCTGCCCACAGATTGTCGCTGCCGCATCAAACTCGTTATGTGATGAACGGGGTGTGTGCGATTCCGAGAAGTCCCGAACAGGGGTGACCCGGATGTTGGCGCAGTGTCAGGGCAGATTATGATCTTTTCAGTCAAATTGAAGGATCTCAATCAGCACCGAATTTACAACGAATTCCGTGCAAAATTAGGTGCTGCAAGCCTGCGGACAAGATCGATCCCAACGTTGACCTCCCTAGTCGGTGCCCATCCCCGAGCTGCTGCTACCCTCTTCTTGACATAGCGATCATACAAGTCCTCGGTACTTGAAATGTGGCACATTTTAAGCTAGCAGAGTAGTAGTAGCTAGGAAAGCAACTATACTCGCAAATTTCAGAACATGCCATACACTCATGTGAATAGTATTGTACTATACTCAATCGGGGGTTAGGTCAACAGCTAATATATGCAATTGCGGAGTTCAGAAGTAATACTGCTTTAATACAATAGCACAGGACCAAACCATGAGAAATGTTCAGCTGTTTCACGACAATGAACCGGCCGGGACGACGACGCCGCCGCCGCCGCCGTAGCATGGTTTCAAAAGACTTTGAAAACCGTATGGCCGTAGCATGGTTTCAAAAGACTTTGAAAACCGCATGGTTTTCAACCGTGCGGTTTTCAACCAAATCGCTTCAACTCGGTTTTTTAAACTGAATGATTTTCTCTAAAAATCATAATTGAGTATTATAGTAAAAATAATTTTTTTAGTTTTTACGGTAAACCGTTCGGTTTTTACGCGTTTTGTTTTTACAGTTTAAACGGTTTTGAAACCTTGAACCGTAGGTATGCGATACAGCCAATGGCAAAGAACATGCGTGCTCGCTACAATACAGTTTGATGATGGAAAAACGTTATCTTCAGTTCCAATCTGCTGGACTGGAGGGAGAAAAAGGCAGAGTTAATTATATTACGGCCGCCGGGACAAAATCTCATCAGCTAAAATATGATCAATTATTAAATAGGAATATGATATGGATAGTATGATGGTGGAGCTATAAAAAAGAGAGAGAGAGAGAGGTCGATCGATCCGACACACATCAACTAAAGAGGCAGAGATGAGGATCACGTCCCAATCTCTGTTCCCCAACTGCTATACTACCACTACCAGAGTGTGCCTCACTTTACGCAGAAGAAAAACGAAATCAAAATTAGCACCACCCAGTGCCAGTAAGCAGGTCTTGAGAGCCGGCCGCCATCTTCTCTGCTGGTCCCATGCCAGCTTTATGGCCGCCCTAGCTAGAACACGGGACCCGTGTGCCGGAAGTGGTAGTAGTAGTATTAACTTACTACTCAGCCTGCTCGGATCTCAAAATGTTCGTTCGGCGTTTGCGGATGCATCGCAGACAGAAATTGTTAACTTGTTTGAGTGGAGAAAGCAGCAAGCAATATGCTTTCCCTCGCCGGCGGCATTTCAGTTGCCACTTCACTAAAAAAAATCAATCGACCCTTCGATGATGAATTTTATCATTAAATATTTATTTTTCATCCTTATTTATTTTTTAGTAAGTGAAAAATTAATAATAATAAAAAATAAATATTTAATGATAGTTCATATCACTAAAAGACTGATTTTTTTAATGCTCTCTCATGTGTCGTCATCACTGATATAACAGCTCTCCTTGCTAAGGGAGTGTTCAAACTTCAACTCCTTGACTGAATGGGATCCTTGTTCAAATCTCGCTCAGCTCCTCGACGAATTTTTACCATACTACTGTACTTCCAATAAACTGGTCAAGAGATAAATAGTACTGTACTTTCTAGTATGATAGTATCTCTCAAAATTTCCTGATGGTGCAGACCGTGCAGTTGTTGCCATGCATCCTTCAATCTGCGTTACGCAATGTTTGACTACATGGCGGCCGCGCTGCAGCTCGACGACGTTGCGCGTCGCCTGATGGCCGGCAAGGCAACGACGGCGACGGCGAAATATTCAGCACCACGCACAACTGCCGAGACCCAGCAGCGGGGAGTACGTATTCTTCCAACTGAAAGAGATACGAGTAAACAGTAAGGTCAGCATCGTCAGCTCTTGCGTGAGATGTGTCAAACGACGACCAGGGCAGTCAATCACACTGAGCTTATATACATACTTTTGCAAAAGGTACGGCTCTTTTCTTTTCGTTTATACTATCAGAAAAAAAAAGAAGAGGATTCGCTAGGTAAAGGCTCTTCTTGACAAGCGGTTGCCGGACGCAATACAACAACGCACAACGAGCTGGGACGTAGGGAATTGCACAAGCGTTTCCTCCCGGTCCCGGGCCGGGGATGCTTCATTTCCAAGCTACATTGCTTCCACTCTTGGGTAATCAGTATTCCAGTGCAAAAGCACCAAAAAAAAAAAATTAAAGCGACGATACATCGAGCAGGTACCCAAAAAAAAGGCCACATTTTATTCGTTGGGTGTTGGGGCAAGGAAAGGACTTGCTCTGTGCCGAGCTTGCTACCCTCCATTTGCTTATTATCAAAGCGATTTGAATACTAATATATATATACGTGTGTGTGTGTATGAAATGAAATGCATTAGTATTTAACTAACAAACAAACAACGCGGCAGCTGGGTCATCATGCAAATCGCCAAAAGCAAACTAGTATATGTGTGCGTGGCGTGGTTTAACGTCCGTACGGTCCATTGCAGGCTGGCGGTCGATACAAATCATCCTGTTGGGGTGTGATTCTCTCATTCTGTGCATATCGCCGCCAGTACCACATCATTCATCCATAATCCAGGCCGGTGGCAAAGCTAAGCTTCCGGGAACTTTATTAGGCCAGAAATTGCGTCATCGAGTAGTAGTAAGGCGGGACACCCCTAAACCACCACGCCGTTGGTGGTGGGCGCGCGGTGTGGGGGCTGCAGACCAACGAGGTCGTTTGCTCATGGATCATCATGGTTCATGGAACACAAACCACAATCCTAGCTCAACGGGATGGAATGGCGATGGATCGTGGATGTACGTACCAGGCCGGCCCGGGCAAAAAAAACATCTGCTGTGTACTCGCTGGCAAACACTCGGAATCGTCGTCCAGTCCCACAGTGAAAAGCAAGTAAGCGTGGGAGCTGGCGGTATGGAACCGTGGATGGATCATGGTGGCCGGTGTGGTTTCGTTTGACGATCAAACCTACCGCGGCCAGGGCTTTGTTGTGTTCTCAGTGGGTAGAGGACCATCCTGTATTCCTGTGCCAAAGGCAACTGCGCGGCTTCTCTCTTCGCGGTTCGCCTGCCTTCGTTCTCGATCGGGGGGCTCTTATTGGCAGCGCACGGACGCGAGATCTTTAGCGAAGTGTTGGCGCTGGAAATGAACGCCTCTGGAACAAATACTACTAGTGGCAGAGTGCTTATTGCAGCGCCGATTGTTAACAGGTCAAAAAACTGTCGGTTGAGGAACAGAGATGTTAGACATCTCCACTTCGTTGATAAACGAACAGTTGCACGGATCATTGCAGGACAAGCTGTAGTATACTCACGCTACGGAATCTTGAAAAAGGCAAAGCTCAAACAAAATGACGGTGTTCACCCTAGCTCGTACGAGGTCGAGGTCTACTTTTACGAGGTCTAGCCGGCCGGCGACGTCACTGTGCGCTGGGTGGGTGTGGTGTGTGTCCATGCTTGCCGCGTGGCCAACTTCCAAGCGGTTGGGTCAGGAGCTGCATCAAGTAGTAGTAGGGACTAGGGAGACGGGCCGGGGAGGGGCCTCGAAATCAATCGACCAGAACGACCGGAAGCCACTGTCACCGGTGGACGGCGCGCCACGCGGTACCGGACCATCGGCACATGCGTGCGCCTTTTTGTGCGCTCAGGTGGTGGGACACCCATGGCGTAGCAGAGAACACCTGCCGCGACCTCGTTGGAATGGAATGGCCCGAGACGAGATTGCTTGCGCGGCGTCGCTATGCTGCGGTGGCCCGTTCGTTGTTGGTCGCATCGGAGTCATGAGATGGGGACCGGCCTCTGCTGTCAATCTAGGAAAAAGACGCTAGTACTAGTAGTATATAGCTAAGCTGCAAGGTGCGTGATGTGTCGTGTAGGGGAGGGAGAGCCGATCGGGTACGTGCTCGCCGCGTCCTCTTTTGGCTGTGCAACAGCTGCGCTTTCCGATCTCCGTCCGCTCGCCCCGGCCCGGAATGGACGGAGTGGCGCTGGTCGGTGCAAAGCGACGTGATGCGCATATGGTCCTCCTCCACGTCCACCATTCTGACGTCCGATCCGTGTGCGTTTATCAGGGACAGACACAGCACCTCACTAACTGATTGCCATACACGAACGCCTTGTTGGGGCACATGGCGTTCGGCGAGTGGCGACCGTCGTCCCGTCCCGCGTGGGAAAAGCTGGCCGGAGCGGGTATAATCGATCATCGGACCAGGCCATGCAGCATACTACGCTACTGGGGGTAAAAGGCAAACGAAATAAGCGAGTTTGGTTAGCCATGCCGCCCGTGCCCATGCGGATGCGGGCATGGAACAAGGGGCACAGGGCAGAGAGTGGACGACGACTTTGCTCGTGCCCGTTGTCGCTCTAGCTCGTGTGCGGGAGCGGCCGGCAGCGGCCGAGACCGCACTCTAACCTCTTCGACAACGGCTTACTTGTCCGGTTCTTCACTTTAGGCCCAGGCTGCCAGGCCCGCTTCTGCGCTGGGCTCGCTGTCCATCACGGTCCAGACTCGAGAGGGGAACAAGGCCCGAGTCGAAAGCAGAGCTCCAGACCACATAAGCAGTTTTTCTTCTTCTTCCTCTTGCAATGTTGATGTTTTGCCCCTTCCGCCGTCAATGGACCAGGAATCATTGCCAGTACAGGTCCGGCAGATACGAAAGGACAAAACGACGAGCAAAGAGCAAGGCCGGCAGAACACAAAAGTGGATAGGCGTTAAAACTTGCGGACAGGGACAAGTACTAGTAGTAGTAGGTTACGTACCTCTGGCTGACTTCCTCCCGCCAGTCTCCCAAGAAAACAGCATCAGAAACTCAAGCAAACCAATCACTTGTCCTCTAAAAACGTACTAATCTCATAGATGGTTTGATTCCTGTTCTTTTATGCAGTGATTAATACGGCATCGACCATGGTCTCCAAAAAAAAAAAGAAAACTTGGCATGGCAAACGAATTAAGAAAGAGAGTGTTTCATTTAGATGGAAACCGAGTAGTATGTTGCAAATAATATGACATTGATCCAATGGTCGACCGCCGTATCGTCCGCGACGAAAAAGCCCGCTCTCGCGAAGCGCGATGCAGAAGCATATTCTTGGCTTCAGAAGCTCCGGTCTGCACCAGGCTACATGACAAGAACCTATTTACTACTACTTTCATTCAAGCCATCTAATTGGAGCGTTACCGTCCGCCCTCCGCGGTGGCAGTCACTCGATCCCTAGCTGGCTTCCGCTCCATGCGAGGCCCCAACAAGGTCTTGATCAAATAATCGTTCCCTTCGAAGTTCGAACAGGGCAACAGCATTAGTACTGGCTGTTTGTTGGGATCGGGGTCCGCCGACGATGGCCGCCGGAGGGGATGGGAAGCCGTCGTTCTTCGAGCTGGTGCGCTACGCCGACGCGCGCGACCGGTGGCTCATGGCGCTCGGCGTGCTGGGGAGCTTCGGCGACGGCATGATGCAGCCGCTCGCCATGTTCGTGCTCGGCGACATCGTCAACAGCTACGGCGGCGTAGGACCGCCGCCGGTAGCGCCGCATTCAGCTCCGCCGGCGTCGACAAGGTGATTATTCTTAAGACAAAACGCGATGTGCTCCTGTCACGCGTTCGAGCTAGTAGTAGCCGTGCTGCGTGTGTAAGTACTAACCTCCTCGATCGTCGCTTGCAGTTCGCACTTCGGCTGCTGTACGTCGCGCTTGCAGTAGGCGTCTGCTCTTTCCTAGGTGAGGAAACAACAACCGATCTTACAGTGTGGTTTCAATTTCAAGTTTTTAACCATTCAACGCACCTGGTGAAATTATGCTGTTGCGGGTGCTGCAGAGGGGCTGTGCTGGACGCGGACGGCGGAGCGGCAGGCGTCGAGGTTGCGGCGTCTGTACCTGGAGGCTGTCCTGCGGCAGCAGGTGGAGTTCTTCGACGCAGCGGGGCCGTCTGCGCAGGCCACCACGTTCCGGGTCATCTCCACCATCTCCGACGACGCCGACACCATCCAAGACTTCCTCGCTGAGAAGCTGCCTAACATGCTGGCGAACGTGACCCTCTTCTTCGGCGCGCTGGTGGTGTGCTTCGTGTTCGCGTGGCAGCTGGCGCTGGCGGGCCTGCCCTTCACGCTCCTGTTCGTGGTGCCGAGCGTGGTGCTGGGCAAGAGGTTGGCGGCCGCGGCGGGGGCGGCCCGCGCGGCGTACGAGGAGGCCGGCGGCGTCGCGGACCAGGCCGTGTCGGCCATCCGGACGGTGGTGTCGTACGGCGGGGAGCGGCGGACGATGGAGCGGTTCGGGGCCGCGCTGGCGCGCAGCACGGCGCTCGGCATCAGGCAGGGGCTCATCAAGGGCGCCGTCATCGGGAGCATGGGCGTCATGTACGCGGTCTGGTCCTTCATGTCCTGGCTCGGCAGCGTCCTGGTCATCCGCGAACACGCGCAGGGCGGGCACGTCTTCGTCGCATCCATCTGCATCGTCTTGTCCGGAATGTAAGTGCCGTCTGCTGCTGCTCATTGTCATCATTGGCCCATTCGTCATTGCTCAAAGAATCTCATTCTCACTCGTTGCTTCGAGGTTATTTCAGGTCCATGATGATGGCGCTGCCGAACCTGCGGTACTTCGTCGACGCCACCACAGCGGCGGCGCGGATGCGCGAGAATGATCGACACGCTCCCCCCGCCCCTAAAAGCGGCCCGAAGGCAACAAGGGCGCCACCGCCACGGGGAAGACCGTCGTCGTCAGGGGACGGATCGAGTTCAAGGACGTGCACTTCTCGTACCCGTCTCGGCCGGACACGAAGGTGCTGAACGGCGTGAACCTGACCATCTCCGAGGGCGCCACCATCGGGCTCGTCGGGGGGAGCGGGTCCGGGAAGTCCACCGTAGTCTCCCTGCTGCAGCGGTTCTACAGCCCGGACAAGGGCGAGATACTGCTGGACGGCCGGGATGTCGCGGGGCTCGACGTGGAGGGGCTCAGGAGCCAGATCGGCCTCGTTAGCCAGGAGCCCGTGCTGTTTGCCACGTCCATCAGGGAGAACATTCTGTTCGGCAACGAGGCGGCGTCGCTGAAGCAGGTCGTCTCGGCGGCCAAGATGGCCAACGCCCACGACTTCATCGTCAAGCTGCCCCATGGATACGAAACCAACGTTGGGCAGTTCGGGACGCAGCTCTCTGGAGGGCAGAAGCAGCGCATCGCCATAGCCCGCGCCCTCATCCGCGACCCCAGGATCCTGCTCCTGGACGAGGCGACCAGCGCGCTGGACTCTGAGTCTGAGCGCGCGGTTACAGGACGCTCTGGACCGGGCGTCCCGTGGGCCGGACTACCGTCATCGTGGCGCACAGGTTGTCGACGCTCCGCAAGGCCGACATGATCGCGGTGCTCGACGCGGGCCGCGTGGTGGAGTGCGGCACGCACGACGAGCTCGTGGGCGACGACGACGATGACGCCGGGGAAAGCGGCGGCAGCGTTTTACGCGAGGATGGTGCGCATGCAGAAGGCGTCCTCGTCCGCGCCGGGCGCCGATAGAGGAACAACGCCACCACCGCGTGGTGGCGATGGAAGTAGTAGTGGATGGCAGCCGACGAGAGCGACATGGTGTCGTTCCAAAGCGTCGAGATCATGTCTGTAGCTGGAAGCATGCATCCGAGCCCAGCGCCATCGTTCAGGTCGGCCGAGTACTCGGTCAGAGACGGCGAGATCGATGACGGCTGTGATAAGGAGCGCGCGCGCCGCAAGCCGTCGCAGCTCCGTTTGCTCAAGATGAATCGGCCTGAGTGGAAGCAGGCTCTGCTCGGGTGTGCCGGCGCAGTCACGTTCGGAGCGGTGATGCCGCTCTACTCGTACAGCCTCGGCGCGTTGCCAGAGGTTTACTTCCTCGGTGACGACGATCTCATCCGTTCAAAGACCAGGATGTACTCGCTCGTCTTCTTCGGCATCGCCATTGTCTGCATCGCCGCCAACATCGTGCAACACTACAATTTCGCTGTGATGGGCGAGCGCCTCACGAGCGCGTCCGGAGCCAGATGCTCGCCAAGATCCTGTCCTTCGAGGTCGGCTGGTTCGATGAGGACGAGAACTCGAGCGCGGCGGTGTCCGCGCGCCTGGCGACGCAGGCGACCAAGGTCCGTTCCCTCGTCGGCGACCGCATGTCGCTTTTGGTGCCAGGCGGGGGCCAACGCGTCGCTGGGCTTTTCGCTGGCGCTGGCCGTGTCTTGGCGGCTCGCATCGGTCATGATGGCCATCCAGCCCGTGATCATCGCGAGCTTTCTACTTCAAGAAGGTGTTGATGACGGCCATGTCGAAGAAGGCCAAGAAGGCGCAGGTGCAGGGGAGCCAGCTGGCGGGGGAGGCGGTCGTGAACCACCGGACCGTCACCGCGTTCTCGTCCCAGCGGAGGATGCTCCGCCTGTACGAGGCCGCGCAGGAGGGGCCCCGGAAGGACAGCAGGACGCAGTCCTGGATCTCCGGATCGTGCCTGTCCCTGTGCCAGTTCAGCAACACGAGCAGCATGGCGCTCGCGCTATGGTACGGAGGCAAGCTGATGGTGAGGGGGCTCATCACCCCCACGCACCTGTTCCAGGTGTTCTTCATGCTCATGACCATGGGGAGGATTATCGCCGACGCCGGCAGCCTGACGTCCGACCTAGCGCAGGGCGGCGACGCCGTGCGGGCTGTTCTCGACACGCTGGACCGCGAGCCGCTGATCCAAGACAACGAGGGCGTCATCGGGAGAAGACAGCGAAGGAAGAAGGAGATCAACGGTGCCATCGAGTTCAAGAAGGTACACTTCAGCTACCCGACGCGCCCGGAGGTGGCCGTGCTCAAGGGGTTCAGCCTCGAGATCGGCGCGGGGAAGACGGTGGCCCTGGTGGGGTCGAGCGGGTCAGGCAAGTCCACGGTGATCGGTCTCATCGAACGCTTCTACGACGTGCAGAAAAGGCTCGGTCCTGATCGACGGCAGGGATATCCGGAGCTTCGGGCTGGCGCACCTCCGGTCGCACATCGCGCTCGTCAGCCAAGAGCCCACGCTCTTCTCCGGCACGGTACACGACAACATAAAGTACGGCGACGAGAACGCCACCGAGGACGAGGTGGTCAACGCCGCCAGGCTCGCCAACGCCCACGAGTTCATCAGGTACGTTACTAATGCTGGCAATTTTTGCGTGGTGAATCCTTACTGAAACTGAATCTTTCTTTACTGCTGAGCTGGAACCGGTTGTTTGATTTCTTGCTACTGCCTTTTTAACAGCGGGATGGAGGGCGGCTATGACGCTCGCGTCGGTGAGCGAGGGGCGCAGCTATCGGGCGGGCAGAGGCAGCGGATCGCCCTGGCCCGGGCGATACTGAAGAACTCCAGGATCCTGCTGCTGGACGAAGCGACGAGCGCTCTGGACACCGTGTCGGAGAAGCTGGTGCAGGAAGCCATCGACAGGATGCTGCTGGGGAGGACCTGCGTGGTCGTGGCGCACCGCCTCTCCACGGTTCAGAAGTCCGACGTCATCGCGGTGGTTAAGAACGGGAGGTGGTGGAGAGAGGGCGTCACGGCGAGCTCATCGCCGCAGGACGTCGAGGGTGTACTACAACCTCATCAAGCTGCAACAAGGAACGTCATCGTGCCTTAGTCCAGCATAATGTACTTCCTTCGCTCTTTTTTACTTGTCTATTAATTTTGATCAAAAATTTTGATCGTTCGTCTTATTTAAAAAATTAATTTAAGTGTGTAAAATTAAAAATTAAAATAAAAAACTGTTAGTATTGAAATAAATACTAACAAAATATTTAATATTTATTATATTTTCTTAAATAAGAGAATGGTCCAATTTATTAGTCAAAATCAACAGTGAAAAAAGAAAAAACAAAGTCAGTTACTTAGTACATAACAAACTAGTAAAGGAGAACGGGATGCCAAAGTTTTCTCTGAACATTTGCTAGACAAAATGCAAATCGGCAAACGGGACCGAGTTCTTCTGGTTTAACATATATCGATTGTAAAAACGAAATAACAAGTTGACCCAAACAAGATTGAATCTTTTACTTTTTGCACAAGGCTTTGGCGCACCCGTCAGTTAATGACTAATGGTACGAGCTGATGGACACGAACCGCGGGACAGAGCCGACCGCCCATCCGATGGTGTCACGCACGAAGGCGACTACGGCCTCACACTCCGCGACAACCACCTTGTCGGCACCGGGCCTCGTGATCGGCGGGAAGAACAGACAGAATCCCGTGGCGAGCACGAAGGCCAGTGTCAGCGGCGTGGCCACTACTCGAGGCAGGCGTGGCCAGTCCCCGTGTGCCCACCACCCCTCCGCCACGGCGCACACCCCGTGGAGCGCGAAGAACGCGGTTGCCTCCCCTGTCGGCGGGCGCAGCGTGGCGTAGGAGAACATCACCTCGTGCATAAGGCCAGACACGACGAAGGACGCGAGCACCCCCGCGGCGGTGCCCGTGAAGCCGACGCCGAGGCGTGCGCGCACGGGGCGGAACACGCACTGCCGGAGCATGGCCGGCACAGAGAGGTTCCATCGCCGACCCCAGAAGTCCCGCAGCGACGCCGAGAGGTAGGGCCGGTCGAACTGCGGCTCTATGTCCAGACCCAGCAGCGTGCGCGAGGCCGCCGCGGCCGACGCCAGGACGAGCTCCAGCGCGAGGTAGACGTGCAGGGAGTAGAGTGTGAGCAGGAGGTACTCGCTCATCCGCTCCCGGTACTGGTACAGCGACACGATGGCCGCCAGCAGCGCGGCCATGACGGCGGAGGCGACGACACCGAGCCCCGAGGACCTCTTGGTGCTGCTGCTGCGGTTGGGATCCCGGAGCGTGACGGGGAACGCGGCGACGATGACGAAGGCCGGAGAGGGAGCGACGGGTGGAGCGGGCCCTGGCCGGAGGCGAGGAGGAGGAGCCTGAACTCGGCGACCCACGCGAGGAAGAACCCGGAGATGACGCGCGGGTGGAGCGCGCGGAAGGCGAGCGGGAGCCAGGGGAGGACGGCGAGCACCGGAGGAACGCGGCGAGCGGGGCAGGCCCGGGCGGAGCCGACGCGCGACGAAGCGGGCGTAGCACATGGCCGCGGTCACCGTGGCCACTACAGCGGCGAGGCTGTGCAGGTCGCCGCCGGCCATTTCGGATGGTTGGTGGGTGTGGGTCAAATCCAGGGAAGTTTTTAGCCGGTGGTCCTCCGGCTCCGATCCAGAACCGCGCACTTGCTCGAGATCGGGATCGGGTTGACGCGGAAACAGCCAGACTTCATGTCTTCATCTTAAAATGTCAGTATAGGTTACTATTAGGAATTAAAATTTTTGACTCTAATCAAAGCTCAATACTGCACTAGTATCTTTCTGTAGCGACGGCAGAGGTGCTTCGAACATGGGCCTTTTTCCTTCTCATGTCTCTTCAAGTGCATGGTGAAAAACATACTGTACTGTGAACAACCATCTGTATAATGAGGATTTCCAATTTTCCTTCCACGGGTCAGTATGGACATTCTGAATCCATCAGTGCAAAAAGGAGTCTTTGAGAAGGTTTTTAACCGTAGCTTTCAGAATCCATGTGTTTTATTCAAACGAAAGTATATAGAACTTTGTCTGTTTGGCTAACACAAGTCACAAAGGAATACCCTGACCATATATATGATCATGGTCCATAGATATCGAAATCTTCACCGGGAAATCGGCAGAGACAGGAACACAATAGGCGCGCCGCTGCCGTGTCGCCGGCGCCCGTCAGCCGTAGCAGCGGATGGGGTCGTTGCAGTTCTTCTTGGCGGACTGGCCACCCTTCTCCAGGTACTGCTGGTGGTACTCCTCCGCCGGGTAGAACCGCTTCGCCGGCAGGATCTCGGTCACGATGGTCTGCTCCCACTCCTTCTGCTTGGCGGCCATGGACTCGCGCGCCAGCTTCTCCTGCTCCGGCGTGTAGTAGTAGATGCCCGACCTGTACTGCGTCCCGACGTCGTTGCCCTGATCATGGATGGAGCAAGTAAACAGAGTTGTGTCATCAGTGGGTTAAAAGAGGTCACCGTCGTGCAATCAAATCATTTGCAGATGTGTCCATCTACTGATTACGTCAGCTACAGTAAGTTCTAGGGATAAAACTGTTATCAATGCAGGCATGGATTCAGAACACGCTCTAATTTTGTTTGTTTTAGTTTTTGCTCTTTTTGTACATAAACTGTTTCTTCAATAAAAGTGTGTAGGATGCGTTTCCTCCAGTTTCCTAAATAAAAGAAGTGTACTTGGTATAAAACTGGCCACGTCGAGGAACCTGAACTCGCACGGTCTGGAATGGCACGACTTGGCGCGTCTCTCTGCAGAGGAATTGACGAAGAAGACAACGCCGCCGAAACGCGCGTTCCAGGTTCATTGAACCTGGCAACAATTCGCAACGGCCCATCCCAGCCTCGCATTTCGACGCCGGCGGCATCCGACCGGAACGGACCGGCGCCGGCGTCGCCTAGAGGAAAAAAAAAAAAAACGACGCACGCACGCACCTGTTTGTTGAGCGTGGTGGGGTTGTGCTTGGCCCAGAAGACGTCGAGGAGGAGGTCGTAGGGGCACTCCTTGGGGTCGTAGTGGACGCGCACCACCTCGGCGTGGCCCGTGCCGCCGCCGCAGACGTCGCGGTAGGCGGGGGCGTCGCGGTGGCCCTGCGAGTACCCCACCTCCGTGCGCGCCACGCCGGGGAGGCGCTGGTACACCAGCTCCACGCTCCAGAAGCACCCGGCCGCGAATTGCGCCAGCGCGAGGCCCTCGCCCGCCGGCGCGTCCGTGTCTGGCGCCAGGGCTGGGTTGCTGTTCTCGGCGCCGCCGCTGCCGGTGGCCATGGCAGCGAGGGGACGAGAAGCCCTGTGCCCCGTCGTCGGTCGATCTGTTTGGGTTGGGTCGGCCTCTTTGGTGGTGGACTTTGTCAAGCAGAATTTGGGTTCTTACTTCTAAGTTCTTCCTTATTTATAGACGTTTGTATGTTTTTTTATAAGTTAAATTTTATGGTAGATTTAACTAATTATAAATTGCCTATTTGTGTAGATCTCAAGGTGTCGAGGGTCAATATTAGAGGTAATTAATCTTAATGATCTGCGGCCTTAACAACACGATTGAGGCAGAAACGATCTCCGCTTCGATCGACCCTCGTGTCATCCGGATACCCGACGGGTCGGGTCCATAGGCGATCTCCGCATCTCCCGACCCCTCCCGAATGAGGGTCAGATTCTCCGCGACTTGACCTATGCACTCGACCCCCTCGCGTCAGGGTCGAAGATCGCACCAAGCTCTGCCTTGCCCGACCCCAAGATCGACGATCCGCCTACCACACAGTGGGTAGGCGGGATGATGGCGGTTGGACAATAAATGCCTGCACCCCCACGCCCATGGACAGGAAAGGGTAATGATTACTCTTTTCAGTGGACAGTAAATACGCACGACGTGCGCCGGCCGAAGGACTGTCACTGCCGCCACAGTCCTTGTCAGGAGCCCACTCTTCTTACTTGGACATGACGCTCTTAAGCAACGACACGATAGGAACAGGGACAATGACGTCGGCGCCACTCCGCCGACCCTCGCCGAAAGCCGTTCCTCCATACGGACGGGACGCCCAGGATTGACGACACTCTCCACGCCACCGAACCAGAAGGACGCCGCCATACTGGTGACGACATCCACAGCGATGAAACCCAACTTGGGACGTACGACCACCGCTCCGCCATGACTCGTCTCTCGCGTCTCATCCCTTGCGATATAAAAGGGAAAGGTCGGGATGAGAAAGGGGGGATGGAAGGTAGATTAACAGACCACGAACAATCCTCCACTCACACGCTTCATCTAGAGACTTGGGAATCCATCCCTCTCTCGCCCGTTTGTAACCCCCTACTACAAACAAGTCGCGAGTAACACGAGCAGCTCGAAACTAGACGTAGGGCCTTGTTGCCCTAACCAGTATAATTCTTTGTGTCATCTCGCGAACCATCCAAACTCCAAAACGCGCATCCCACGATAAAATTATTCCTCAGCGGTAACGAACACCGATAGTTAGCGCGCCAAGTAGGGGTGCTTGCGCGTTTTCGTCGAACACCTTTTTGGGTTCAGATGGCCAATCATGCCAACGGCTGGGTTCCCGGCATGATCGTGTGTCTTGGGAGCCTCATCTTCGTCGCCACATCGGAGGACAACCTGGCGCCTGTCGACACACCGGCTTCGCCAATCGCCGCCTCCGATTCCCGCGATGCATCGGCACGAGGGGCGACGGGATCATCGGGCAAAGGATCGCGCCCTAAAAAGCCTTCCTGCAGGGGCCAGCGTGCAACCGCTTCGTCTGGCCGGTCCAGCGCTGGTGGAGACCCGACGACTCGCATGTCGTCGTGAAACGGCCTGTGCACTACGCACATCGAGTTCGTAGGGATGGCAGGCTATGCGTCGGAGTCCTTCTTTGACCTCCTTGATGAGGCAGAGGAAGATTCCGGCGCGGAACACAGCAAGGGGAGTCATCATCCTTCTCACGAGTGACTCATGGCGCATTTGTAAGATCTCCCTAACCCGAAGAACGACCGCCCTGCCACCCCCACGGTGGCGGTAACCAGAACTTCGTCTTGCGACGTACTGCCCGAGCAGTTACAAGCACGGAGGGAGCTCCGTTAGGCCAAGCGCCAGTTGGAGCAGGAGCAAGCGGAGATCGACCGTGAACTCGCTCGATGCGAGGCCGGTGGACGTGCTCGCTCCATGGCACACGATGTGCACCGACGAATCATCGAGGAAGGTGACGGGTACCCACGTTTCGCACCCCAGCGGGGCCGGTGCATTGCTCCGAGGGCTCCCTGAGTCCGCCACGCCTGAGGCTCTATACACTCAACGTGAAGTCGAGGCACTGCTTGAGCGCACGGCAGCACAACAAGCGGAGAGTTCGCGGATCACGAATTCATGGACCGCGTGCCAGAAAGCGTATCCAACAGATAGGTCCTGGGACAGACGGAGCCTCGAAGGCCTTCGTCCGCGGACGCCTCGGGGCGAACCGCGACGCCTGCGCCACCTCGGAGGCGCGTCGGCGCCAACTGGAGCACGGCTCTGGACGGGCCAAACTCGTCACCCACGCCGAGGTGGGCGTTATGATGAGAACGAGGACAGGAGCCCGAGCCCAGATGCTCCGGGACCACGAGCCTTCAGTCTCACATTCGGGGCACGGCGTTTCCCCGGCGTTTCCAGCCTCCGACCAACTTACCGAAGTACGCTGGGGAAACGAACCCGAGCCTTTGGCTCGAGGATTACCACCCTCGGCTGCCGAGCCGGGGGAGCGGATGATGATCATTTCATTATCCGTAACCTGCCCTTCTACCTGGCCGATTCGGTCAGGACATGGCTCGAGCACCTCCCAGCTGATCGGATCGCAAGCTGGTCCGATCTAAAGGAGGTATTCGTAGGTAACTTTCAAGGGACCTCAAGAACTGCCGGCAGAAAT
>LFJQ01000233.1:0-42803 GCA_001182835.1 Oropetium thomaeum | reverse complement strand
GGAAGCCTCTCCGCCTTCTTGCACGGTCAGACCTCTTACTCAACTCTCTGTCTTTTGCTCTGTTCTGCATTCATTTTTTTGGGCTTTCAAAGAATTTAATTTATAAAATTTTCGTTGGAGGAGGATCATCGTAGCTTATGGTTAGGCTTATGAAATTTCTTCTTAAAATTAGCGAGGACATAGTAGTCAATTTTTCATATGAATGCTCGTTGTGAACAGCTCTGTTTTTTATTGCCTGAACATGTTACAGTTTCAGAGTTTTTCAGACGTTGCTAGAATTCACTAATTGATGTTTTTGTAGCTCTGATAGATGGTACAACTGAGTTAAGTGTAGATTGCAGCGCCTTTGATTAAAGCTGCCCTTTCTCAGATCAAAGCAGTGCCTTTGATTAAAGATGCCCTTTCTCAGATCAGTTATACATCATCTGATAACGCTTATGTTCCTGGCAATTGCAGAAACCTTCAGTAGGTATACTGTAACAAATAACCAACTGCTTGTGTCAGGTTCAGTAAAAAGAATACGCAAATCGGCCTAACAAGTGATGAATTTCCAAGTCCTTTTTCTTTACATTTGTAGGTTGTTATTAGTTGTCAACATTGTTACATGCTTGGTGAGATGTTTTATTCCCTCACAATTCAGTATCCTTGCAAACTGGAACTCTGCACTTGGCAACACTGAAACTGCTTTCTGAAACTACAACACTTGTAGTATGTGAATGCTGAATTAGACAGTTGCAGAGTTGCTATCTTGCTGCCTCAGAAGTAGAGTAGCATTTTATTATACCATCAGTAATCAAACAGGGCTTGAATGATTCGTCTGAACTGTTTGCTTATGAACTGATACTCTGAAGCTGTACTGTCAGTTTAGGCTTCTCTTGTACTGACACTGCTATTGTTGTTCATCAGCTCGTGCCCCGAATACGCCTGTGGACTGGCCGACACGGATGACGATCGCCAAGGGCACGGCCCGTGGTCTGGCTTACCTGCACGACGACATGAGCATCGTCCACGGCAACCTGACGTCCAGCAACGTGCTCCTCGACGAGCAGAGCCGCCCCAAGATCTCCGACTTCGGACTGTCGCGCCTGATGACGGCCGCCGCCAACTCGAACGTGCTGGCTGCCGCGGGCGCGCTCGGTACCGCGCGCCGGAGCTGTCGAAGCTGAAGAAGGCAAGCGCGAAGACGGACGTGTACAGCCTGGGCGTGATCCTGCTGGAGCTGCTGACGGGCAAGTCCCCCGCCGACAGCACCAACGGCGGCATGGACCTGCCGCAGTGGTGGCGTCCATCGTCAAGGAGGAGTGGACCAGCGAGGTGTTCGACCTCGAGCTCATGCACGACGCCGCCACGGCGAACGTCGGCGACGAGCTCATGGACACGCTCAAGCTGGCGCTGCAGTGCGTGGACCCGGCGCCGTCCGTCAGGCCCGAGGCCCGGGAGGTGCTGCGCAGCTGGAGCAGATCAGGCCGGGTCCGGATGCCGGCGCCGGACCTAGCGAGGAACCTGTTTCTGCAGGAGGAGACGATGAGTAGCGGCACACGAGGCAACAAGAATTAGCTAAGCTGGCAGGATATCTACGAATTCTTTGATTTATTTGATCGATCGCGTATCAGTAGTAGTATTAAGTAGCAGTGGCGGATCATTCATTTCATTTCATTTCATTTCAGTAGCTTATTAGCTTGTACAGGCAAATATTATTTGCACTAGGATCAATCTTTCATTTCTTCTACAAACAAAGATGTCAAACAAAATACTTACTAGTATATGTTGTTTCTATTTTTGATTCACTATCATAGTTGTGCTATATATTTGTCCATCTTGTCGAGGATGGTGATTGGTGATTCATTTTACTGTTTGTTTGCTGAATGGAATGGAACTGCTTGTCTTGTTCAGTGTATCTGTATCTGTTCCTGAAAAGCAAGAGCGATGTGTGATAGATAGGCTTGTCCTGCTAATCATCAGTGATGGAGCATACTCATAGGAGTAATAAAATAACACTATCTACGTCGCTTTAATTTTATTTACTCTTTATTTTTTAGCACAGCTTTAATTTTATTTACTAAGTACTAGTGACGACGGATAAAAAGCGACGAGAGATGAGTAGACCAGAATGAATCAGGGCACCTGCCGTGTGTTGGGCTTTCTGGTAGGTCCGGCCCATTAATAATTGAATTGAAGGCCCCTCCTCGGTCCACCAAGGCTGGTGCAACAAACATAAACCTACACGAGCTTGCTTGTATTGATCAGTTCGTGCCCGATAGTGACATGGAGGAGTCCGGCGGGTCGAAGAAGAATCTCATCAATTCGTGTCCGTTCAATGACGAAGGATCTCATCAATTGAAGGAACCATCACAGTTGACAACAGCAGTCCAGCGCTTCAAACGACGAGCCAACAACCAAATTACACGAATTTTGGAACAACCAATGAACGAATTACAGTATAGTACTACTAGGAACAACCAAATTACAGTATCATATATTACGGCCTTAATTATCACACGAATTAACCAACCAATGAACGAATTCGAAACGCTAACGTGGTGGGGTCGGCGTGCATTAGAGCGATCATCTTGTGCAGTGCAGGCGAACGCTGGCGGGGCTCTGGAGGAAGTACTCTCTAAAAGGGTTTGAGAATAATGCCGCGACCGCGGCGCCCTTCTTGCCACCGGCGATGACCCTCGGCAAGGGTCTTGAAGACGCCGGCATGAGCGACGAGCTCGAACGAAAGTAATTATTAAGCGAAACGGTCGAGTACTCAGAGAAAATCGAAATCAAAAAATTATTTTGTCGTAACAACGCTACTAGTAGTATTACGTACTACAGTAGTACTATGATTTTTTTTTTTTTGTCCAAGACTTCCGTCAGACTTTGGAATCCAAGACGTGGCGAGCTACTCTACTCTCTCTGTGCATTGGGCCACTTGGAAACTTTTTTTGGTTGCGGTAAAAAAATAAATGACATGAAGGCTGCATGAGCCTGACACGCAGTAAATTTCTACTTTACTCGCTCCGCCTCTCTCCTGGCTTGCAGTTGCAGAAGAGCAGATGAACAAAAAATTGCTTCCCATCCTTCCGGTTCTCCTTCTACCCTTGGCTTCCCATCTGGAGGCCGCTGCTCCTGCAGAGCCTTCCACTGCTTTCGTACCGATCGTCTCCTGATCCCTCCTTGGAACATCGCAAGACTATAGTAGTGGGTTTGTCTCGTTCAGGCCCCGATCAAATCCTATTCCAAGCACACCAATTTCCAGTACTCTCCACCGCATTTCCCCACCCTCCCATCTCTCTCGCTTAGTATATCAACCCCCCTGCTGCTCAATCCCTAGGCTGCCTTCATCTTTGTTGTTCTTCTTCTTCTTGTTCTTGTTGTTGTTTGCAGTAACTTGCTACTCCTTGGATTTTGCTTGAATGCTTGCTTTAGTTTAGTGCTGCCAGTAGATCGCACCCGCCCTGGTTACTGGGTGGGTGATTGGGGCTGGTTACTTGTACTGGTCCTGTTTCAAGGCCTTGGATTTGTGGGGCTTTTCGTTTTTTTTTTTTTTTTGTCTGCAAGTAATTGGGGTCGGTTCTTCAAATGACGTTACTCAATCTCCCAGCCCATCTAGGTTTTTCTGTCGCGCGCCCTTCATTAATTTCTCGTGTGTGATCTTTGTCCTGTTGCTGCCTTCATGTACCAGATTACTAGGAGTACTTGTTTTGGTTCCATCATCAATTTTGCCCTACGGCCCCACCAGAAAATCTTGTTGCAGCCTTGCAGGACCAGGCTCTTTGTAGCGGTTTCAACGTACTTGAGATATTCTTGGTTGGTTGATTCATCTGCTGCACATTACTCATGCTGCATTTCCTTCTTGCTTTATCCCTGTTTATGTGGCTAGTGTACATGAATTGCCATAAAAATAATGATTGCGGTTGTTGGAGTTCATTACTCCTGTGACATATATCATGCATTTGCCTATTTTCTCAAAATGAGTGTGCCTAGCTGTAATCAAAGTTATCTCAGAAAGGTACCTAAGTTGTTGCCTTCATGTTTGGTGTGAATCAAAAACATGTGAATGAAATATACAATGCAGCAAGTGCGAGCGAACTAGAAAGAGATAGATGTACCCAAATATTTTTTGCATGTATCATCTTTGCCCTGTTATTTGCCTTCTCCACTAGAAAATCTTGTAGTGAGACCCTGCTCCCTTTTACCAGTACAATGTACTGAGATATTTTTTGGCTGAACTGCAGTACTGCACTACATTACTCATGCTACATTCGTTAATTTGTCTTGATATATGGTAGTATATCATTATGATTATAAACTTTAAGTTTACCTCTATATATATTCATCAGCCAAAATAGGTCAGTTCTATGATGTATTCTCAGACTCATTTTGCATGCTTGTTTGTTCTGAAACAAAATCATGTGTAGTCGATTGAGCTCTTATTCCTATGTACCAGAAATTTCAGTTTTACAATTAGCTGTTTTCTCATACGGACCAGTGATGTGATGGTGTCAGTTCTTGCAACTTCGCGATTATCATTCTGAATTGAGCTCCTATACTTGTGGGTGTCATCGTAGAAAAAATAGCTTTGAACTCATAAAGAAGTCTACCTATTTTTACTTCATGCACAGACATGCTAATGTATACATTAAATCTGTGATACAGAACATTCTGTTTATTACATTCCTAGCATCAATATAATGGTGAAGAGGCAAAACCTCTTGGAGTCAGATTGTGAAAGGTGACAGGCCGGCAAACCTGTCTGTTGCCGCCAAGAAACCTCCGGCCAGAAGATCTTGGAGCTGTAATATTTGGATGCACAAATAATACCATTGCAGAGTGTCACTCGCGACAACTTTTCGGTATGCTCTGATTCCTCTTAGTCAGAAGTCTTTTGTAAATTGATGTACGTACAGCGCTAAGATAACCAATTGACTCATTGCTTTTCGTCAAGTAAAGAAAATAAATATTTTCCCATGCCTTTCAGAATATAACTTCTTCTTGGGTAATCCACCAACCCAATAACTATCTGTATCACATTTCAGGGTTGCCAAGATCACATCTCTCATATGTGCAAAATATCAAGGAAGGATTACCTCTGTTCCTGTTCAATTATGATGATCGCAGATTGCATGGCGTTTATGAAGCTGCAAGCAATGGTAAATTCTGCCCTGAATCAAATGCATGGTCATATGATGGCAAGGGAAAGACAGGCTACCCTGCCTCAGGTATAGTAACAGATCTTTGTACTGTTGAAGGCCATCCTGCTCAATCAGAGTGAAATGACTCCAATATGCACACATTTACATTTGTCTAGGTTGCAATGCGGATAAGGGTATGGTGTTTTCCGCTAGAAGAGAGCCTGTTCAGAAATGCTATTCAAGCTAACTACTACCAGAGAATGCCTGGTGTCCCTGGCCAGAAGCTTCATTTTTTTCAAGTTTGAATTGGATCATGCACAAACCCATGCCTTGATTGATATGTTTACTCCTTCTCCTTCTCCGATCAATTTCTGGGCACCGCCTGTTGCAGCTGCAGGTCATGATCATTCGAGAGAAATCCATATCACTCCCTGTATCTGTATATGCACCAGAATATGAGGGGAACAATGATCTCAAGTCAGAAAAAGTTGTTAAATCATATGCAGACATGGTAAAAAAGAAACAGCATGAGGAAGTCGGAACTGGAGATGTGAATGCTCAGCATGCCAGCCCAAGTACTGGCATCGTCAGATGGTTTGGATGATCTAGACTGCGGGGACACACCACTGAATGGAGAACAGTATGCACTATCTGACAAGGAGGTTAAAGTGCAACAGCAACAATCTGGTCAGCAGGACAAAGATCTTAACTTCAAATGGGTATCAGAAGCGGTCAAAAATTTATCTCGTCAGCAGCACAATTCTCATTTTTGTGCCTATAGTACTGTAACTGAAGCAATGATGCATATAGCAGTAAGGACATGCAAGTCAGATGTGCAATTTGGGGTGCACGTTCTAATTTGCCAGAAAACTTAGATGACGAAGGCAATCAACCTGCCTTTGGGCATTCTAGTTTGCTGACAAAATCACTGGACTTTGAATCCTGTACAGAAGCCAAGGTACACATCTGATAATTGTGTCCCATATTACCATCAATGTTTGTGTCTGATCATTCAGTCTTTGCTGACGTGCTTAGTTCTTGTCTATCTATACCAATTTTTCACATTGAATCTGTTTGTGTAGTTGACAGATATAATTAAGGAGTTATCTGAGCGTATAGCAGCTATGGAAAAGAAACAGGTATCTTTGAAACATCATAACCTCTTGGATTGCCTTATGTGTACCATAAAATCTTGAATTTTATGGATTGTGTGTGATATATATGTCAAATCTAGAAAAATTCCACTTTTGAATTGATCTGTCAATATAATATAACACACCATAGCATAGCAGAAAAAAATGTAAAAATCAAGAGGTGACACTGACAATTACATTAAGTGAGTCTGTATGTGTCTTAAAAAGTGAGTCTGTATGTAATGCCTACATTGTTTTACAGATACTTAACCTGGTTGCATATGCATTAAACTGGCCTTCGTCAACAGTAGCCTATATTTTCATTCTCAGTCAAACATCTAAACTAGTGTCATGGTACTAAACATGGGAGTGTCCATAAGATGCCTAAGTGCTATTAATTCATGGCTAGGTACCTGCTAAGCAGAATCAAAGAAGCATGGTCAAAAGGATGGGTTTTCCTTGATGATTATGATTTTATACTTATCATGCTTTATCCTAGTGAAGAACATGAATATTCTATGATAGTCTTGGATGTCCTTGAAATATCAACCCCCTTGGTGCTTAAATATATTTGTTTTCAAACTGCAGGATTCATCCAACAAAGAAGTCAAATACCTAGAAGTTATGAACGAGAGGTTATTGGAGAGAGTTATGGAGTTGAAGGCACAGTGAAAACGTTAAATTCAAAAATAGATCCTTTAACTCTAGATGATTCGCTAAACCAGTTTGTTGAACAATGCTTGGGTTCAGAAGATGTCATTTATCTTGTTGGTGGTTTTGATGGTTTCTCATTTTTGCCGTCGCTAGACTCGTTTTCTCCATCGTTGGACATACTAACTCCTCTAAAGCCAATGACTGTTGGAAAGTCATATACCTCAACTGTTGCATTAAGTGGCAAGATATTTGTTCTTGGTGGTGGTGATGGTGATTGCTGGTTTGATTCAGGTTACTAACTATTCATTTCGTCGTGAAATTGCAGATAGCAACTCCTACCTAATACTGCATTTCTCTTTTCTGTATGAAGTTGACTGTTATGACCGAAGGAGCGATGATTGGACCCCATGCCAACCGTTGAATCAAAGAAAGGGAAGCCTTGCTGGAGTGAGTTCCAATGGTAAAATCTATGCATTTGGTGGTGGAGATGGAAACCAGTGTTTCTCTGATGTTGAGGTATTTGATCCTGCTCATGGAAAGTGGACAACGAATCAACCTATGCTGGAAAAGGTATCATTCTCCACTATTAGTTTCATCTAAATTAGACAACTTATCTTCTCATGGATTACTGAACAGTTAGTTACAATTATAGGAAATAAGCATCTGTGACAAAGTGCATACTTCTACAATGTGGCAACAGTTTTGTCCTGTCTGTACAGTTCAGGACAACTAGTATATTGCTCTTACATATAATGCTATTTTGACAAATAATTGCTTCTGAACAATCAATCTCATACTGTGATGAGTTCGTTTACCTGACTGACTTGTATGGCTTGTTCTTTCAGCGATTTGCTCTAGCTGGTGTGGAACTCAATGGTGCAATTTATGCAGTTGGTGGCTTCAACGGTCTTCAATATCTCAGGTGCTGTTCTTTTGCTCTTTGTACTTGATTGATATTTGGAGGTATATCTTTGCTCAACGAGAACTGAAGCATGTTAAAAGTTCATGTAGTGTGCATCTGGAATAAACTGCAACTTTTCAAAAATTATGCCTCCTCTTCTTATCATGGCAGAGAAAATCCAATGAAGTCAGAGGCATGTTAGAAATATTTTTTAATCTTTATTAGTTTCTGATGCGTGTTGGCAGCTCTGCTGAGAGACTTGATCCTCGGGAGTCTAAATGGAAAAGTCTTCCGATGATGAGTGCTGGAAGAGGCTGTCATACGCTTGCAGTGCTTGATGAGAAGATGTAAGCTGTTGCGCTCTTTCTTTATGTACCTTAGCATAATTACTGAAGGACTGTAGAATGTTCCCTTCCATGAAATGTTGTAGAATGCGTATTTAGCTATTTCAAAGCAGGTGTTGACCATGCATATATAATCTTTTTTTGTGGTATAATTTTCCTGTATTTTCATTCAGATTCTCAATTGGTGGCTATGACACTGTGGCTAAAGAAATGGTGGCTACTGTTGAGATGTACGAGCCAAGGATGCCGTCATGGGTAAGGGTTGAACCCATGAACTACACCAGAGGGTACCATTCTTCAGCTGTGCTTGGTGGCTCGATATACACGTTTGGTGGGGTGAAAGGTGAAGCAGACACAATCTTGGATGTGGTACGTGATGCAATTTTGTTACAGTACCTGCAGTGCGTAAGTAATCAGTTTTGTATTGTGAAGAAAAACTAAGCTTTGGTGTTGGAGTGATTTCATCTGTCAGGTGGAGCGATACCGGGAAGGATGTGGCTGGGTGACAACCGGTCTGAAGTCGATTGGCAGGAGGTGTTACTGCTCGGCCATTGTTCTCTGACTGACCACTACTATATTGACGTGAATACGTGATGAATTTAGTTAGATCAGATCTGACTAGCAAAGAGAGAGCTAAACTTGCAAGGCTCTTGGTTCGTCTGAATTGAGAAATGACAAGTGATGACGGAGCTTTGAAACCGTAGAATGCGGAGCTTTGAATTGATGACGCAGCAACAGTTGATGTGTAACTGGATCGTTTACTGAAGTACTGAACAAGATACGAGATGAATGAAACTGGGGGACCTTCTGGTTGATGCTTGATTGTCTGAGCAGCATTTTATGTTTACAATTGCAATATTTAAAGGCTAATTAATACAAGGCTACCTTCCGGCCTCACGACACGATCACGATCGGGGGGCACGTTGATCGTGCCGCGCCACGATGCTGATCGTGCCTGAATACTTGGACATGCAAATCAAACTACAGAGCCTCCCTAACTGAAACCTCTTTCCATGACCGCACATCCGTTTCACTAACTGAATCCTAGACACAAGTACGTTCAGGGCTCATTCAATATATGCAACCTCTTCCCATGACTACAAATGCAAAATGCACCCATTTGAATGGAATCCACAGCTTTTGTTGCTGTTCTCGTAAGTAGTTCCCATCGCCGCCGTTCTGCTCTCCATGTCCAGCACCTGATTCGAGTTGTCTCTAGGCCTGCACGTTCTTCATCGAGAAACGGATCGGTCAAAATTCAAGAACAGGCTAGGCGTTCTGCAAGGCAGTGTTAGCAATACTCCTCCGCACGGTCAATTCTGTTAGTTTGTTTTCCATCGCGTGAGGATAGGAGAGCATGATCACGCTCTAACGGTCGTGCGCGTCTAGTGGAGCTCACAGGAGAGCGTCGCGCGGCACCACTTGCTTTCCGTTCCGTTAAATAGCAAAGAGAAAAACAGAAAAGCTGCCAAGTCAGTTTGCAGCACCAGACAAGCGGAGGACTTGGACCTCGATCTGCGATGCGGCTGCGTTCCGGCGACTACCCCGGCGGCCTAATGGCCTTGCAGATTCGCGTCCGGCGAATGGTCCGCTTCCTCCGGTACCACGATCTCACTGTCGCCGCCCGCGAGTAAGTACCACATATGCATGAATTGATCTATCTACTAACTGGTTACTGGTGAATGTGGATGGATTATGGATGTGTAAGAAACAGTCATTAATTCTGTGCATGGTTAATTAGGCTGGGGTCCGTCAGTCTGGGTGCAGCGACGGGCGTCTTCTTCGACGCCGCGTACATGGAGCACATGATGAACGTGGGTTCCTGGGATAAGGCTGACTGCTACCTTCAGCACTTCCTCACACCGCCAAACCAGAGCCAGCAGTCCATGTCCCTCATCATACACATCCGATCTGCCTGGACCCTCGCCGAAGTCGCCGCCGGTGGCCCTACCGCCGCCGACTTTGCCTCCACCTTCGACGGACTCACGGGGCCTGTCTTCTCCTCCTTCCGCCGTGTCCTACACAAGATGCACGCAGACCAGCCTAGGTTGATTTTCTCCTTTATTATCCTTATTAATCGATCCAGTCATTTTCATTCTCATGTCCGGAGGACGGGAGGAGGATGCAGCATGACATGATATTCATTATATGAACAGGGCTACTAGTTGAACTGGTGTTTGCATACGATACGAGACTGTATTACAAAGAACCTTCTATGATCTAATCTCTTTTTTTTTTTTATTTAGAGCAAAGATGCTTTGGAAAGAGGTCGCACCTTCAGCTGTCGATAAGGCCATGGACATAATATTCAAATGCCCTGAGTTAAAAGGCAAGATGCATTTGCCACGTGACAGGCCAAAGCCATGGGAGGTTATTCCTCTGTTTGGGTTAGTTTACTCACACTTCACATCTCATTTCTAATTTCTTAGTACTGTCAAATATCGAAAAAAAACTAGTTAGAGCACACTCCTAGCTATGAAACTCAATGCAGAGCACGGCGGGCATCTTCAATCCGTCACACAAAGGTAGCGAACCGCACACCAACAGATGTTATCGTCCGTGCCCTCAAACGACAAAAGAGGTGGCGCATACTGAACATGTCTTCCTTTTCCTTGCAACCATTTTTAACACGTCCTAACACCTATGTTCATTGGCTCTTCAATGTTCGCAGGTCAATTTCAACTCTAGAGACGGACGCTTATTCAGGTCGTCGTTTAATTTCCGCATCAGATGAGTGGAATTTATTATTTTTTATCATCTGGTCCCTTTGGTCATGTGTTACTCGTCTATTTCATTTGATCGCAGGATTTCCCAGTAATGCATCATCAAGTTCTGTGCCGCTGAATGCGAAAATTGAACAAAATGCTCCCAAGCCCATCGCCCTCGAAGGTAAATCAGTCCTCCCATGTACCTGCCATTTGCTACCACCTCAATTTTCTTCAAAATGCCATAAGCCATGTTGGTGTTATTTGTGATAGGGAGGAAATACGTTTAGAAATATTTTTGTTGGAATAGATTACTCCACAGCTAGTAATTTGTAGCAACAAAACTGTGACACAAAATCAATTCGACATTTGGGAGGATACTTTGATCTGCCTCATACTCATAGTTGTTTTCAAACGCTTGTTTTTGTGTGCCATAACACTTGCTTCCATTCTATACGTAATGACAGCCTTTGTGTCAGTTAAGCACTACCCCCTTGGTTCTTAAATTGTTGTCTTGGGACTACAATTTCAGTTTATTTTGAGCTAGATTTATCTTGCTACCAACATTTTTTTTAGAGTCGAGAAGGGTCAAAATGACCGTTCCAGTCCATCAATATAAAAGGGCCAACCATTCAAAAGTACATCACAGAATCCAGTTGCACCACTTACATCTAGTACTAGGACATATAACTTATTTTCACAACCGAAAGCATATGGGACCTAGAGCATTGCAGCCTAACAGAAGAACTAAAACCGGAGCACACTTTTTTGTCGACCAGCATATGTTAATTTTAAAAGGATAACTTCTTCACCGCACAGAAGATCATCTCAGGCTCATGTGTGATGCCGAGCTCCTTGTTGTAGATCAGCTCCTTAGTCTCTCAGGCCTTGATAGCAGAGTTTGCTACCAACATCAATTTAAGAACGGAGGGATTACGTATTTACTATAATTATCAATTTGTTATGTAGAAATTTGTTTAGGTGGCCTCCACGACTAACTAAATTATGGTTTGTCCTTTACAATAACAGAGCAGCAAAAGGAGAATAGGGGAGTCTCCCCGAGTCCAGACTCCAGAGAACAGAATGTTCGAACTTTGAAGCAGTCGCATGATTAGATAGCTGATTACGGTTATTAATGGGCTATTTATTACCTGATGGAATATTTTGAAGGCATGAAATTGGTTGTCACCTTAGGTCGATACAAATCTAAAAGTTTCTTCTTATGTTTTTTTTACCTGATGGAATATTTTGGAGGCATGAAATTGGTTGTGAGGGTGAAATGTAAATGTTGCTGCTTATGGCTTTTTTATTTTTCCTGATGAGACGGGTTTGATTACCATTGTCTCGGTGAGGTGAAGCATACCGAAAGGTAACAACAAACCCTTTTTTTCTGGCATTGAATAGTAAACTATGATCCAACCACAGATGGAATTCATAATTAAAAGCAGCTGAGATGGTTCTCTGTAATCAAATGCTAACACGTACAAATGTAAATAAATAGTTGGTTGTTTCATTTCATACACGCCTGAATCACCAAAGGTTAACATACAAGAAGAAACCCATGAGAAAGCTCACACAGAGATGTGCAATAAATAAATTATTTAGCCAGCAGTGTTCTACTGGGCTCAATACCCAGCATACCCAAAGTCCTTGTACTGCTAGGGGATCCTCTTACCCTCTTCACGTTCAGCCTTGTCTCGACCGACAAACTTTTGTTGAACCTCGTCTCGTCCTCCTCTTCAAGCTTGAGATTTTTCACCATCATCTTCGATGGGACACGCTACTCCATCAGCTTGGATGGATGGCAAGGTCACGGCGGCGGCAACAGCCTTGGAATCCCACAGCGACCCTAGGTGGCCACAAAAGCCCAACTCTTTACTCTGGCCGTGCCTTTTACACTAAATAATCGATTTGTACACTCCAAAGTACTAAATAGCACTTTTAATTCACCCACTCCAAAAATAATTCACAACATTAAAAATACTACTTGTACAGAGTTCATCCAAGCCACCATTATCAACAACCAACGTGGCTAAGAAATTACAAACAATCACCACCATGGTATTCTGAACGATACTAAAAGAAACTCAGCCTATAAAACGTGGCCAAGAAATTGACAAACAATCATCACCATGGTATTCTGAACAATCAGCCAAATGATACAAGGAAACTTAAACTATAAACAGCAGCACAAGAGTAGAAAATCTCAACTCCAGGTTACAACTTGAACCACTGGCCAAGCAGGCCAACGACCTGAGGTATGCCGAACTGCAGGGTATTGGTTGGAGGCAGATTGCAATTTGGTGGTGCGTGCCAGAGACCATGGAGAAGCCAATGTGACAACAGAGACTAGGATGGATGGACAGAAAATATCAGAGTGCAGAATTTCTGAAGTGAAATAGAGAGGTTTGATTGTATAATTATGAAGTGTTAGCAGGTTAAATAACGCATCTCAATTGCACAACAAAATGTTAATTAAGCATGCACCTCGCAGTCATGGGCTCATGGCAAACAGTTACACGATCAAACCATATGAATATATTTGTGTTTAATTTTGTTTTATAGAAAAATTCCAAAAATCTAACTAAAGTTTTGATAGGTTGTATATAAATATTGATTACAAGGGTCGACCGACAATGGATAAGAGTCTAGCTGCGCTGTTTGGGCAGGCCAACTTACAACTGAACCTTAATATTAAGTGTCAATGCGCATATGATGTCACCTGGCATGTTAACAACTCATCGGACTTGCACAACAAAAGTATTACTCCTTGTTAGTCAGTGGACAAATGAAGTCACAATTGAACCCTGCCGATCATATTGAAACAAGCATAAGCAAGATTCTGCTCCAAATACAAACAATTGTTCGTTCCCAATAAACAAAATCAGTTTCCTACTGTCTATTCAACCATGCACATTATATCAATGAACCATTCAAGCAATATACTAAAGTAAACAAAATTGTTGATCTTGCATGACATCGCTATGAATGAACAGCATTCACAGACATGAACTGCAGAATCAGGAAAATAACCTGCTCAAGCACACCAAGACCGGTCTTCTCCAGCTCCCTGGCAAGCTTCTCCAGCCTCCTGAGCATCCCTGCGTACATATCATCTATGTCTCCAGCCTGCGTACATATCATCTAAAGTCACCGGTTGAATTCCATGTCAAAATTTGCAGGCGTGATCTACAGTACCAAAGTTCTTTACTCATTTTTGAAGGACGGTTCCTTTTTCTTTTCTGAGTTTATAAGTTTTTGATTCACACTTTTACGTGGTAATACTACTAATAACAGATAAGGGAGAGTGATGACCGGAAGAAAAAGAAAGAGGAAAAAGAAGCGAGCGGTTACTGCTACAGGGTCCAAGCGTAATTAGCGGGGGCGTGTCGGGACATTTCTCTTTACACTCAGTCCCCGACGTGTGGGACCGACGAGGTTACACTGGAGCGGGTACGCGACTTGGCGTGGCCTGGCTTGAAATACGGTAGACAGAGCAGAGGAGGGGTTTATCTGGGGTTTACCATCCCTTTTCATTTCCCCTGTCCAGTGAAAAAGAGTCTCACCATCAACAACCACCACCACCACCGGGCGATCGATCCACCGCCATGAGCGACGGGGAGGGCGGCAGCGGCAGCGGCGGCGGCCGGTCGCCTGTGCTTGACTACATCGCTTTTAACGACGGCAACTGGTCTCCCCTGACGCAGGAGAAGCTGAGGTTCGTACTATACTACGATTAATTTATCGCTAGGGTTGATGTAGCGTGCCGTAGTCTAGATGATTGCTAGGGTTGATGTAGCATGCCGCAGTCTAGGTGCTAGGGTTGATGTAGGTGGTGTTTGGAGCTTTAGCCCTAGAATTTTAGAATGCAGGGCGCCAAATCTCTATGCAAGGGTTTCGGCTGCACAAATTTCATTTATTCAACAAAACGGGACCCGTGTTCTAACCATGCGCAAGAACACAAATCAAAAACGAAACGAACGGCTGGACGGGGAAGGCGGAGGTGGGTGCTGCATACCTCCGATGGTGATGTACGGGAGTCGATGCGCGCGGCCGATGTAAACGGCGTCGGAGAGGACCCCCAAGAGCGGCTTGGCGACTAGAGGGAGGTTGCCGGCGTTCTGCACGAGCTGCAGGGGTGAGGCGGTGTTCCCCGGGTGGGGTGGGGTGGGGTGGGGGGCGGGGGGGGCGGGCGGCGGCCCGATCTGGATGTCGCAGCGGGGCGGGGGCGGGGCCGGCGGGGGGAGGCGGGCCGGTCCGGATCGGCGCTCTGGCCGTCGGCCGTCGTCTCGCTCGCGGGGGGGGGGGGCGCTCGCGCTCGGGCTGTTGCCGATCGTCCGCGGGGGCGGGGCGGGGCGGGGCCGGTGTGGGGAGGCGGGGCGGGGCGGGGGCCGGTCCGGATCGGCGCTCTGGCCGTCGGCCGTCGTTCTCGCCCGCGGGGGGGGGGGGGGCGGGGGCGGCCTCGCGCTCGGGCTGTTGCCGATCGTCCGCGGGGGCGGGGCTGTTGCAGTATATTAAGGCGGCGTTTGCAACTTTAGATCCCGAGCTAAAGTTGTAGCGCTAAAAATTTAGCTTGGGGTGTTTGGGGACCGGCACGGGCCGTGGGGTGGGGGGGCGTCGTATCGACATCGACGGTGTGGGAGCGCCGAAGGGTGGGGGGCCGCCGATCCCGATAGCGCTCGCGTCGACCACGTTCCTCTTGGGGAGGGGCGGCGTCGGCTCGCTCCGGCCGGCGGGCGGGGGCCCGTCGGCTCACTCCGACGGGCGGGCGGGGGCGTCGCCTCGCTCCGGCCGTCGGTGCCGAGGGGGTTGGGGGGCGCCGTCGTCGGCTCGCTCCGGCCGTCGAGACCCTCGCGAGGGGGGGGGGGTGGTTTGGGCGGCGCGTCGGCTCGCTTCCGACCGCCGGGACCCCCGGGGAGGGGGGGGGTCGGGTCGCTCCGTCTTCGGGCGGCGGCCGGACGGACCCGGTGGGGGGGGGGGGCGGCAGCGGGGACCGTCGGGTCGCTCCGTCTTCGGGCGGCGGGCGGACGGAATCGGTCGGACGCGGGACGGGGGGGGGGGGTCGGGGGGCTCCGTCTTCGGGCGGCGGCCGGAAGGACCGGGGGGGCGGGGGCCGTCGGGTCGTCCGGGCCGCGCGTGGGGGTGCTAAAATTTTAACGGTTTAGCGCTCGTCCGTTTGGAGGATTTGCCCATAACGCGTTTACTTTTTTTCGCCCATTTGCTCCTTTTGTACATGCGTCAAACACCACCTAAACTACCCTTAATTTTATGCTGAAGTACGTACTACTCCAGTAATTGCTCGATCTGACTGACCGCTAAATGCTCGACTGGTTTATGCAGGGACACGCTGGAGGCTGGTGGATACCCGGGTGGATACGATGCCTGGCTTCAGCATTGGAGCCCCGACAAACATCTGTGAGTATCTTAATTACACAGTTAATGACTGTGGTGCATTAATTTTATTCCTTGGTGGAGTAGTACTTTAGATATAACATACGTTAATGTTAAATGAGCAGCAAGCAGTTAATTGATACCAGTATTAGTATGTTTCTGAGTTATGACGAAATCAGTGTTTACGTGCACACCACTACGTATAGAATGCAATAGGAGACGGGAGTTTAGTTGATTAACTGAAGTTACTAGTTCAGGCTAATTTCATTTCTTTTCTTCACGTGTCGTCCTTGAGAATGTAATCGCACACGGACTAGTCCTATACCTTCTTCGCTACCGGAACTAACGAAATGTATTAGTAGTAATACCACTACAGTATGTTGTCATGAAAGTTTCCAGTTTTCTTAAAACAAAAATATACTACTAGTAAGTAGTATTAGTACCTGACAACTTGTTTGTTTGCTTCTTCTTCTTTTTTCTTTTTGAGTGAACCAGACAACTTGTTTTTTTTCTTACGGATGCAGTTAGTACAGTAGTACTGAATAAACACATGACACGTCATTGCAGGTTCCTGGAGAGCATTGGTTGCCTACACATTGAAAGGGTTCTGAATCCTTTGATGGAGCAAAACCAATGGGTGAAGGTCCTGAAGTACCTCGAGATATCCTTCAAGTATCACCGAAGGGAAGCAGCGGCAGTGGGCCCTGCCGTGCCCGTCGCCGGGCGTGAGGTCTGGGACGTTCGCTGGACTCACCCTGAGCTGTACGTGCTGATCCGCGCGCAGGAGTCGCTGGAGCTCACGCTGACAGCGCAGGGCGACCTGACCAGGGTCCGTGAGATATGGTACGATCTGACAGATGTGATAGCAAAAACCACTCTGAACAGTGAGCTGGACTTCCATGGCGAATATATTCGTCTTCTCAGTAGCATGCAGCTGCTCAACCATATCGTCAACGAAGGACGTGAAGCAAGCCTGTAAGAATTCTTTTAATTATTCTTCTTCTTTTTCTTCCTTTATTTATGTCCGAGCTAGATTTTCGATGACTACGTTTGCTTAGTCTGCTAAGTACACAATGACAGGACACAGGTCGAAGCGGAGCGGACTCTCACAAGTATCGCCGTCAGGGACTACATGCACGTCTATCTGCCTGATGCCAGCGGGTATTACTGTAGTACCGATACATACGTACTTTTACCAGGAGTAGTACTCTATACTCTAATACTAATGCTGCTTAGTAAAAGGAGTTTAACGATGCTGCACACTACTAGTACTACGTACTACGTACTATTACTGATACAGTACAATTGATAATTAATAATGATGTACGATTAAATGCAGACGGCTCCGAGCTCCGGAGGTGGTGGCTGAGAGGGGTTGGCTCTTTGGACACAGGGTGAGGCCGGGTGAATTTCGCTGTCTGGTGTGTCACAAGGTTCTCAGTGGCAGTCTGCAGAAGTTCCAGACGCATCTCAGAGCCAGAGGACCTTGCGTTGCCATGACGCGGAGCGTTGAGGATCGGCTGCCACCACCCAAGGGCCCTGGCAAAAGGAAAAGAGACGACGGTGGGCCATCTACCACCGGCGGTGATGCAGGCGATGCAGCTGGACCAGGACAAGGAGCTGCGCCCGTCGTCGGCTGACCGGATTCGCTTGAACACTGGAGACCGCCAGCACCTCTACCTCTGCGTCTGAGAAGTGGCAAGAGCACGAGGCTCTGCTACTACTAGTACTGTATACGGGTACTCCACCCTTTTCTACATACACTCACATACGTTCCACACCCACGTCGGACCTGTGGGGTCACCTTATCAGTGCTACTGACTTTAGGCTGGAGATTTATTTTTTTACCGTCCGGGTGTACGAGGATGGCGTCCTTTACTCCTTTCTCCCCGCATATATTACTGTGGTACCTCCTTTTTCACTCGTCAGATTTTCATCCCAAGTCAGTGTAGAGTAGAACTGTTCTTCGTTTTTAAACATGTTGAAAAAGTTAACAACGGAAGATTCATTAACTCTGTCTGGATGGAATTTGGGATGGACCCACGGAAACCTTCGCATACGTACGTAGGCATCGTTTACGATCAAAACTAACTTTTAATTACTGTATTATTAACTCCTTGTTACTACTGTACATTTCGTTTCATGTTCTGCTTTAACCATGTAGGAGTATTGATGTTGGATTGAGCAAATTCTACGCTAGCCAACGGTGATAAAATAAGATAAAATCGAAGGGTGCGGCCGCCCTCACATAATAGTATAATACTCGAGCGAACTATTCAAACAAGTTGAAATATTGAAAACACGGCGGCCAAAGAAAGTGGTTATACATCCGATGATGATAAGTCAACTTAGTTCGGGACCTTTTCCTCTGCATCGATGAACCTTCGTCTCTTTCCGTACTCCGTACGGCAAGATTAAGATTTCAATTAAAAAAGTCAAAGTCAATGGAAAGACGTCATCGGCATCGATAAATGTTGGCATCCATGAAAGCGAAGCAGAATCAAATCAATGGAAACAATCCATAGGCAGTTTGATCATTTCTAGCTGCCTGCCACCACAGCCCCTCTTGGTATGGTGGCAAAACAAGGACAGGGTGTCGATTCAAAATATAAAAAAAAAAGGATATTTTTTATTTCTTTCTTATTGAAGAAAAAAAAAGTACATGCCGTCCTTTTCTTGGGTGGTTTATTGAGTGGAGTGGTTATCAGGGTGAGGTCTGTCCTCCATTGACGATGACGATCAATCAAGTATACCTACCTACCTCACTTCGTCACTTTTACGTACGGCTTGTCCTGCACTCACGTCATTTGTGCCTTTTCTACTACTTAGTAATGCTTATTTATTTAAATATATAACAATGTCAATATTTTATAAGAAATCAATAATAATACAAATTGATGTCGTTCACAAAAAAAAACCGAATTGACGTCAAAATTAACAGCATTTAGCAATTTAGCAATTTGATGTACATATACGATTTTTTGTTTTGCTAGGGTACGTATAAGATGTTCGCATGTACAATTAATTACTATAGTAGTGATACTTTTACTCATTAAGTAAAGATGATTTCAATTTAACGTTCGTAGCAAACATAATAGATGCATCGTAAAATGGAGAAATGGTTAGTTGTTAAATTACTAATGACGTTCGTACCTTGTAAACCACGGACGACCCACAGATTAATACTAATGGAGTACTCCGTAATAAGCGCGTCTTCGCTGACGCAGTAGAGACTAAAGAGGCAGCCGTCCCCAGGGAGCATGCGTCCAGTCATCCCCGTTTCTGTACACTCACTCATGTTCCTACTCACACTACTGCATTGAATCCGGTGGAGTCCACATGTCAGTGAGGCCAGTAAAGATACTTTGAAGTAAGGCTCGGGTGGATATTTCGTACCCGTCCGCACTCGCAGGCTGTACGATGGCGTCCTTTCCTCCCCCGCATGGGCCCTTCCCCACCTGCCGCATTTTCTTCTCTCCTTTTCCCCTTCTGCCCTCCATCTGTACTCATCCGTACCGTACTTTCTCTAGAACGAATGCTCAGTACACTAGCCAATTTCCTATTCTACCTCTTGCTCTCACGTTGTCATTATTTTCTATTACTTCTTCCGTCTCAGAAAGAACGTCGTTTTAGGCTACTTCTGAAATCAAAAAAACTGACGTTTTAGACCTTAATGGCCTAGCTATTCTAGTACTCTAGGCACTGGGGCTACTCTATAGCCTATGGATTTTGTTTGTTTTTTCTGTCATTGGTGCATACCGTGTTGTTTCTAAGTACTAGTCACTAGGGGTATGCAGGTCTTTATTTCTCACTGCAATTTTTCAATTTGAATCCTAAAACGTTATTTTTTCTGGGACTGGGACGGAGGAAGTACTATCCAATGAGATGGATAGTGTTTTCGTGTGTTTCATATAAACTTGCTCATTAAAGTAAAGTTCTCGTATGTACTAGAGCATGATACTCATTATTGTTGTTGTTACGTAGAAACATGAAGTAAATGCAAGTGACCTGTCGTTTGTAAAGGCCTACTCACAAGAAAATTGATTTGTGGCTAGTGTTTCAATTAAAATATGTTGAAAGTGATGTGGGCCAGCTGAACCCTACCCCATAAAACAGTAAGGAGAATTGCTGTGACATAAAAAATATTATTATTCCGAACAGTAACGGGACAGGCACGGAAAACACGATCGCAGCTCGCCGCTCCCAGTACAGCACATTGCAGGGGCAATATCGTAATCATCTCACCCCTTCTCCATAATTGCTCACGGTGGCGGCGTTAACTCATCCCTGCCATACTTGCTCGCTGCATTTCGTGTTAACCACCGCCGTGTCAAGAAGCGCCAACAATCCATGGCCATGGCAGCGCACAGGCAGTCCAAGCGCCGCCGTTTCTCTCCGGCCCCCGCCCCGTCGCTGTTCGATTTGCTCGCCGACGAGCTCCTCTTCCTCGTTCTGGACCGCGTCGCGGCCGCCGACCCGCGCGCGCTCAAGTCCTTCGCTGTCGCGTCCCGCGCCTGCCACGCCGCGGAGTCGCGCCACCGCCGCGTCCTCCGCCCGCTCCGTGCCGGCCTCCTCCCGGCCGCGCTCGCGCGCTACCCCTCCGCCACCACGCTCGACCTCTCCCTCTGCCCGCGCGTCACCGACGCCACCCTCGCCGCCGTCTCGGCCGCGCCGGCATCGTCTCTCCGCGCCGTCAACCTCTCCCGCTCCTCTGGCTTCCGCGCCGCCGGTCTCGCCGCGCTCGCCAAAGCCTGCCCCGGCCTCGCCGACCTCGACCTGTCCAATGGGGTCGATCTTGGCGACGCCGCGGCCGCCGAGGTGGGGAGGATGCGCCAGCTCCAGAGGCTCTCGCTGTCGCGGTGCAAGCCATCAGCGACATGGGCCTCGGTTGCGTCGCCGTCGGGTGCCCCAACCTGCGAGACCTCTCGCTCAAGTGGTGCATTGGGGTCACGGATTTGGGGCTGCAACTCCTCGCCCACAAGTGCAAGAACCTCAGGACACTGGATCTCTCCTACACCATGGTCAGCGCTGCTTTCTTGATTTCGGTTCTTGATTTCTCTTTTTTTTTTTTTTTGATTCATTTCAGTACTTGGACCAAGGCAACGGAAATTTCCATTGATTGGTTTCAAGGTGTTCTGTTTTCCCCTCAAATTCATCGTGACAAAAGAATTGTACTTTCCACCAAATCTACTGCCTTCAATTAGTTTTCATGGAATTGGCCGAGTGTACCGTACGTTTATTCTCGATCTGTAGACGCTCTTATCTGTCCACTCACTGCAAAGGATCAGAGCTAGCGGTGGCCAACTCCACCTTGTCTTCCTGCCTCGATATTTTCTGGCGCTTGCAGTGCGTACCAACTGCACTTATCATGTTGGACTAAACAGTTTATCTTGCATTGCAGATCACAAAAGACTCCTTTCCAGCCATCATGAAGCTACCCGATCTTGAAGTGCTGACTCTGGTGGGGTGTTCTGGAATTGATGATGATGCCCTTGGTAGTATTGAGAAAGATTGCAGCAAATCACTGAAGGTGATAACCCAGTTTGATCCACCTAGTACCAGTGCCTCTTTTTTCATTTCGCACTAGTAACAGTTTTCGTGAAGTTCTCTGCTTCAGAACACACTACCAAGTCTTGACCAACTCTATGACTGGCTGTTCCTAAGCATGCCTGGATTTCACAGAAACCGTATCAAAACTCTGCTTACTGAGCTTGAAATAATGCTTTTCCATTGCAGGTGCTTGATATATCACATTGTCTGAATGCAACTGATGTGGGAATTTCATCCATAACAAAGTCGATACCCAATCTGTCAGAATTGAATCTTTCATACTGCTGTGCTGTAAGTAGCTAATCATGCTGATGGTTCATTATAGTATCTCCTAGTCTTTATATGACCTCTCTAGCTTATTTGAAATCCTCCTTTCACAATTGGCAGGTTACTCCTAATATGGTAAGCAGCTTCCATAGGATTGCTAATCTTCGGACCCTGAAGCTGGAAGGCTGCATATTCATGGCTGATGGACTGAGCTCCATTGGAAGGTCTTGTGACTCTATTAGGGAGTTAAGTCTGAGCAAGTGCTCTGGGCTGACAGATGCAGAACTTTCTTTTGTTGTGTCAAGATTGAAGAATTTGCTGAAGCTGGACATTACCTGTTGTCGCAATATCACTGATGCTTCTCTAGCTTCCATTACTAGTTCATGCACTTCCCTCATCTCTCTGAGAATGGAGTCCTGCACCCATGTTTCTAGTGAAGGACTCCAACTGATTGGAAAACACTGTCGGCAATTGGAAGAGTTGGACCTTACTGATAGTGATTTGGATGACGAAGGTTCTTACTGAACTGGCTATTTATATATTCATTGTCACTGGCCAAAAAGTTAACCGTGAATATTCTGTGCAGGACTAAAAGCTATTGCTGGATGTAGCAAACTGTCAAGCCTAAAAATTGGCATATGCTTGAAGATAAGTGATGATGTTCTCACGCAAATTGGAAAGTCCTGCCCAGAACTCCGAGACATTGATTTGTACAGGTGATTCTTAGACATGCCTTGTTGGTGGCTTTACCTACTTCTTTTCTCATTCTTTCTGCCTTTCAACTAACCCAATAGTTTCATTTTCAGGTGCGGAGACATTAGTGATGATGGCATTACTCATATTGCTCAAGGCTGTCCTAAGCTAGAGTCTATCAATCTGTCCTACTGTACCGGAATAACAGACCGCTCACTGATGTCACTCTCAAAATGTGTGAATCTGAACACACTGGAGATTCGTGGCTGCCCCAGGGTTTCATCCTGTGGGATAGCAGAAATTGCAATGGGATGCAGGCTACTTTCCAAGCTTGATGTTAAGAAGTGCTTCGAGATTAATGATGTGGGGATGCTTTACATTTCCCAGTTCTCTCATAGCCTCCGTCAGGTACTAGTGTTTACATTTGTAACTGAGATCTAGTATAGTAATGCTATGTTTGTTATTGTGCTAATATTAAATCTATGTCCTGTTGCAGATAAACCTGTCATATTGTTCTGTCACCGACATTGGACTTCTTTCGCTTTCTCCATAGATGTACCCAAATATTTTTTGCATGTATCATCTTTGCCTTGTTATTTGCCTTCTCCACTAGAAAATCTTGTAGCGAGACTCTTCTCTCTTTTACCAGTACAATGTACTGAGATATTTTTTGGCTGAACTGCAGTACTGCACTACATTACTCATGCTACATTCGTTAATTTGTCTTGATATATGGTAGTATATCATTATGATTATAAACTTTAAGTTTACCTCTATATTCATCTGCTAAATAGGTCACTTCTATGATGTATTCTCAGACTCATTTTGCATGCTTGTTTGTTCTGAAACAAAATCATGTGTAGTCGATTGAGCTCTTATTCCTATGTACCAGAAATTTCAGTTTACAATTAGCTGTTTTCTCATACGGACCAGTGATGTGATGGTGTCAGTTCTTGCAACTTCACGATTATCATTCTGAATTGAGCTCCTATACTTGTGGGTGTCATCGTAGAAAAATAGCTTTGAACTCATAAAGAAGTCTACCTATTTTTACTTCATGCACAGACATGCTAATGTATACATTAAATCTGTGATACAGAACATTCTGTTTATTACATTCCTAGCATCAATATAATGGTGAAGAGCAAAACCTCTTGGAGTCAGATTGAGAAAGGTGACAGGCCGGCAAACCTGTCTGTTGCCGCAAGAAACCTCCGGCCAGAAGATCTTGGAGCTGTAATATTTGGATGCACAAATAATACCATTGCAGAGTGTCACTCGCGGCAACTTTTCGGTATGCTCTGATTCCTCTTAGTCAGAAGTCTTTTGTAAATTGATGTACGTACAGCGCTAAGATAACCAATTGACTCATTGCTTTTCGTCAAGTAAAGGAAATAAATATTTTCCCATGCCTTTCAGAATATAACTTCTTCTTGGGTAATCCACCAACCCAATAACTATCTGTATCACATTTCAGGGTTGCCAAGATCACATCTCTCATATGTGCAAAATATCAAGGAAGGATTACCTCTGTTCCTGTTCAATTATGATGATCGCAGATTGCATGGCGTTTATGAAGCTGCAAGCAATGGTAAATTCTGCCCTGAATCAAATGCATGGTCATATGATGGCAAGGGAAAGACAGGCTACCCTGCTCAGGTATAGTAACAGATCTTTGTACTGTTGAAGGCCATCCTGCTCAATCAGAGTGAAATGACTCCAATATGCACACATTTACATTTGTCTAGGTTGCAATGCGGATAAGGGTATGGTGTTTTCCGCTAGAAGAGAGCCTGTTCAGAAATGCTATTCAAGCTAACTACTACCAGAGAATGCCTGGTGTCCCTGGCCAGAAGCTTCATTTTTTCAAGTTTGAATTGGATCATGCACAAACCCATGCCTTGATTGATATGTTTACTCCTTCTCCTTCTCCGATCAATTTCTGGGCACCGCCTGTTGCAGCTGCAGGTCATGATCATTCGAGAGAATCCATATCACTCCCTGTATCTGTATATGCACCAGAATATGAGGGGAACAATGATCTCAAGTCAGAAAAAGTTGTTAAATCATATGCAGACATGGTAAAAAAGAAACAGCATGAGGAAGTCGGAACTGGAGATGTGAATGCTCAGCATGCCAGCCCAAGTACTGCATCGTCAGATGGTTTTGATGATCTAGACTGCGGGGACACACCACTGAATGGAGAACAGTATGCACTATCTGACAAGGTGGTTAAAGTGCAACAGCAACAATCTGGTCAGCAGGACAAAGATCTTAACTTCAAATGGGTATCAGAAGCGGTCAAAAATTTATCTCGTCAGCAGCACAATTCTCATTTTAGTGCCTATAGTACTGTAACTGAAGGCAATGATGCATATAGCAGTAAGGACATGCAAGTCAGATGTGCAATTTGGGGTGCACATTCTAATTTGCCAGAAAACTTAGATGACGAAGGCAATCAACCTGCCTTTGGGCATTCTAGTTTGCTGACAAAATCACTGGACTTCGAATCCTGTACAGAAGCCAAGGTACACATCTGATAATTGTGTCCCATATTACCATCAATGTTTTGTGTCTGATCATTCAGTCTTTGCTGACGTGCTTAGTTCTTGTCTATCTATACCAATTTTTCACATTGAATCTGTTTGTGTAGTTGACAGATATAATTAAGGAGTTATCTGAGCGTATAGCAGCTATGGAAAAGAAACAGGTATCTTTGAAACATCATAACCTCTTGGATTGCCTTATGTGTACCATAAAATCTTGAATTTTATGGATTGTGTGTGATATATATGTCAAATCTAGAAAAATTCCACTTTTGAATTGATCTGTCAATATAATATAACACACCATAGCATAGCAGAAAAAAATGTAAAAATCAAGAGGTGACACTGACAATTACATTAAGTGAGTCTGTATGTGTCTTAAAAAAGTGAGTCTGTATGTAATGCCTACATTGTTTTACAGATACTTAACCTGGTTGCATATGCATTAAACTGGCCTTCGTCAACAGTAGCCTATATTTTTCATTCTCAGTCAAACATCTAAACTAGTGTCATGGTACTAAACATGGGAGTGTCCATAAGATGCCTAAGTGCTATTAATTCATGGCTAGGTACCTGCTAAGCAGAATCAAAGAAGCATGGTCAAAAGGATGGGTTTTCCTTGATGATTATGATTTTATACTTATCATGCTTTATCCTAGTGAAGAACATGAATATTCTATGATAGTCTTGGATGTCCTTGAAATATCAACCCCCTTGGTGCTTAAATATATTTGTTTTCAAACTGCAGGATTCATCCAACAAAGAAGTCAAATACCTAGAAGTTATGAACGAGAGGTTATTGGAGAGAGTTATGGAGTTGAAGGCCACAGTGAAAACGTTAAATTCAAAAATAGATCCTTTAACTCTAGATGATTCGCTAAACCAGTTTGTTGAACAATGCTTGGGTTCAGAAGATGTCATTTATCTTGTTGGTGGTTTTGATGGTTTCTCATTTTTGCCGTCGCTAGACTCGTTTTCTCCATCGTTGGACATACTAACTCCTCTAAAGCCAATGACTGTTGGAAAGTCATATACCTCAACTGTTGCATTAAGTGGCAAGATATTTGTTCTTGGTGGTGGTGATGGTGATTGCTGGTTTGATTCAGGTTACTAACTATTCATTTCGTCGTGAAATTGCAGATAGCAACTCCTACCTAATACTGCATTTCTCTTTTCTGTATGAAGTTGACTGTTATGACCGAAGGAGCGATGATTGGACCCCATGCCAACCGTTGAATCAAAGAAAGGGAAGCCTTGCTGGAGTGAGTTCCAATGGTAAAATCTATGCATTTGGTGGTGGAGATGGAAACCAGTGTTTCTCTGATGTTGAGGTATTTGATCCTGCTCATGGAAAGTGGACAACGAATCAACCTATGCTGGAAAAGGTATCATTCTCCACTATTAGTTTCATCTAAATTAGACAACTTATCTTCTCATGGATTACTGAACAGTTAGTTACAATTATAGGAAATAAGCATCTGTGACAAAGTGCATACTTCTACAATGTGGCAACAGTTTTGTCCTGTCTGTACAGTTCAGGACAACTAGTATATTGCTCTTACATATAATGCTATTTTGACAAATAATTGCTTCTGAACAATCAATCTCATACTGTGATGAGTTCGTTTACCTGACTGACTTGTATGGCTTGTTCTTTCAGCGATTTGCTCTAGCTGGTGTGGAACTCAATGGTGCAATTTATGCAGTTGGTGGCTTCAACGGTCTTCAATATCTCAGGTGCTGTTCTTTTGCTCTTTGTACTTGATTGATATTTGGAGGTATATCTTTGCTCAACGAGAACTGAAGCATGTTAAAAGTTCATGTAGTGTGCATCTGGAATAAACTGCAACTTTTCAAAAATTATGCCTCCTCTTCTTATCATGGCAGAGAAAATCCAATGAAGTCAGAGGCATGTTAGAAATATTTTTTAATCTTTATTAGTTTCTGATGCGTGTTGGCAGCTCTGCTGAGAGACTTGATCCTCGGGAGTCTAAATGGAAAAGTCTTCCGATGATGAGTGCTGGAAGAGGCTGTCATACGCTTGCAGTGCTTGATGAGAAGATGTAAGCTGTTGCGCTCTTTCTTTATGTACCTTAGCATAATTACTGAAGGACTGTAGAATGTTCCCTTCCATGAAATGTTGTAGAATGCGTATTTAGCTATTTCAAAGCAGGTGTTGACCATGCATATATAATCTTTTTTTGTGGTATAATTTTCCTGTATTTTCATTCAGATTCTCAATTGGTGGCTATGACACTGTGGCTAAAGAAATGGTGGCTACTGTTGAGATGTACGAGCCAAGGATGCCGTCATGGGTAAGGGTTGAACCCATGAACTACACCAGAGGGTACCATTCTTCAGCTGTGCTTGGTGGCTCGATATACACGTTTGGTGGGGTGAAAGGTGAAGCAGACACAATCTTGGATGTGGTACGTGATGCAATTTTGTTACAGTACCTGCAGTGCGTAAGTAATCAGTTTTGTATTGTGAAGAAAAACTAAGCTTTGGTGTTGGAGTGATTTCATCTGTCAGGTGGAGCGATACCGGGAAGGATGTGGCTGGGTGACAACCGGTCTGAAGTCGATTGGCAGGAGGTGTTACTGCTCGGCCATTGTTCTCTGACTGACCACTACTATATTGACGTGAATACGTGATGAATTTAGTTAGATCAGATCTGACTAGCAAAGAGAGAGCTAAACTTGCAAGGCTCTTGGTTCGTCTGAATTGAGAAATGACAAGTGATGACGGAGCTTTGAAACCGTAGAATGCGGAGCTTTGAATTGATGACGCAGCAACAGTTGATGTGTAACTGGATCGTTTACTGAAGTACTGAACAAGATACGAGATGAATGAAACTGGGGACCTTCTGGTTGATGCTTGATTGTCTGAGCAGCATTTTATGTTTACAATTGCAATATTTAAAGGCTAATTAATACAAGGCTACCTTCCGGCCTCACGACACGATCACGATCGGGGGCACGTTGATCGTGCCGCGCCACGATGCTGATCGTGCCTGAATACTTGGACATGCAAATCAAACTACAGAGCCTCCCTAACTGAAACCTCTTTCCATGACCGCACATCCGTTTCACTAACTGAATCCTAGACACAAGTACGTTCAGGGCTCATTCAATATATGCAACCTCTTCCCATGACTACAAATGCAAAATGCACCCATTTGAATGGAATCCACAGCTTTTGTTGCTGTTCTCGTAAGTAGTTCCCATCGCCGCCGTTCTGCTCTCCATGTCCAGCACCTGATTCGAGTTGTCTCTAGGCCTGCACGTTCTTCATCGAGAAACGGATCGGTCAAAATTCAAGAACAGGCTAGGCGTTCTGCAAGGCAGTGTTAGCAATACTCCTCCGCACGGTCAATTCTGTTAGTTTGTTTTCCATCGCGTGAGGATAGGAGAGCATGATCACGCTCTAACGGTCGTGCGCGTCTAGTGGAGCTCACAGGAGAGCGTCGCGCGGCACCACTTGCTTTCCGTTCCGTTAAATAGCAAAGAGAAAAACAGAAAAGCTGCCAAGTCAGTTTGCAGCACCAGACAAGCGGAGGACTTGGACCTCGATCTGCGATGCGGCTGCGTTCCGGCGACTACCCCGGCGGCCTAATGGCCTTGCAGATTCGCGTCCGGCGAATGGTCCGCTTCCTCCGGTACCACGATCTCACTGTCGCCGCCCGCGAGTAAGTACCACATATGCATGAATTGATCTATCTACTAACTGGTTACTGGTGAATGTGGATGGATTATGGATGTGTAAGAAACAGTCATTAATTCTGTGCATGGTTAATTAGGCTGGGGTCCGTCAGTCTGGGTGCAGCGACGGGCGTCTTCTTCGACGCCGCGTACATGGAGCACATGATGAACGTGGGTTCCTGGGATAAGGCTGACTGCTACCTTCAGCACTTCCTCACACCGCCAAACCAGAGCCAGCAGTCCATGTCCCTCATCATACACATCCGATCTGCCTGGACCCTCGCCGAAGTCGCCGCCGGTGGCCCTACCGCCGCCGACTTTGCCTCCACCTTCGACGGACTCACGGGGCCTGTCTTCTCCTCCTTCCGCCGTGTCCTACACAAGATGCACGCAGACCAGCCTAGGTTGATTTTCTCCTTTATTATCCTTATTAATCGATCCAGTCATTTCATTCTCATGTCCGGAGGACGGGAGGAGGATGCAGCATGACATGATATTCATTATATGAACAGGGCTACTAGTTGAACTGGTGTTTGCATACGATACGAGACTGTATTACAAAGAACCTTCTATGATCTAATCTCTTTTTTTTTTTTATTTAGAGCAAAGATGCTTTGGAAAGAGGTCGCACCTTCAGCTGTCGATAAGGCCATGGACATAATATTCAAATGCCCTGAGTTAAAAGGCAAGATGCATTTGCCACGTGACAGGCCAAAGCCATGGGAGGTTATTCCTCTGTTTGGGTTAGTTTACTCACACTTCACATCTCATTTCTAATTTCTTAGTACTGTCAAATATCGAAAAAAAAACTAGTTAGAGCACACTCCTAGCTATGAAACTCAATGCAGAGCACGGCGGGCATCTTCAATCCGTCACACAAAGGTAGCGAACCGCACACCAACAGATGTTATCGTCCGTGCCCTCAAACGACAAAAGAGGTGGCGCATACTGAACATGTCTTCCTTTTCCTTGCAACCATTTTTAACACGTCCTAACACCTATGTTCATTGGCTCTTCAATGTTCGCAGGTCAATTTCAACTCTAGAGACGGACGCTTATTCAGGTCGTCGTTTAATTTCCGCATCAGATGAGTGGAATTTATTATTTTTTATCATCTGGTCCCTTTGGTCATGTGTTACTCGTCTATTTCATTTGATCGCAGGATTTCCCAGTAATGCATCATCAAGTTCTGTGCCGCTGAATGCGAAAATTGAACAAAATGCTCCCAAGCCCATCGCCCTCGAAGGTAAATCAGTCCTCCCATGTACCTGCCATTTGCTACCACCTCAATTTTCTTCAAAATGCCATAAGCCATGTTGGTGTTATTTGTGATAGGGAGGAAATACGTTTAGAAATATTTTTGTTGGAATAGATTACTCCACAGCTAGTAATTTGTAGCAACAAAACTGTGACACAAAATCAATTCGACATTTGGGAGGATACTTTGATCTGCCTCATACTCATAGTTGTTTTCAAACGCTTGTTTTTGTGTGCCATAACACTTGCTTCCATTCTATACGTAATGACAGCCTTTGTGTCAGTTAAGCACTACCCCCTTGGTTCTTAAATTGTTGTCTTGGGACTACAATTTCAGTTTATTTTGAGCTAGATTTATCTTGCTACCAACATTTTTTTTAGAGTCGAGAAGGGTCAAAATGACCGTTCCAGTCCATCAATATAAAAGGGCCAACCATTCAAAAGTACATCACAGAATCCAGTTGCACCACTTACATCTAGTACTAGGACATATAACTTATTTTCACAACCGAAAGCATATGGGACCTAGAGCATTGCAGCCTAACAGAAGAACTAAAACCGGAGCACACTTTTTTGTCGACCAGCATATGTTAATTTTAAAAGGATAACTTCTTCACCGCACAGAAGATCATCTCAGGCTCATGTGTGATGCCGAGCTCCTTGTTGTAGATCAGCTCCTTAGTCTCTCAGGCCTTGATAGCAGAGTTTGCTACCAACATCAATTTAAGAACGGAGGGATTACGTATTTACTATAATTATCAATTTGTTATGTAGAAATTTGTTTAGGTGGCCTCCACGACTAACTAAATTATGGTTTGTCCTTTACAATAACAGAGCAGCAAAAGGAGAATAGGGGAGTCTCCCCGAGTCCAGACTCCAGAGAACAGAATGTTCGAACTTTGAAGCAGTCGCATGATTAGATAGCTGATTACGGTTATTAATGGGCTATTTATTACCTGATGGAATATTTGAAGGCATGAAATTGGTTGTCACCTTAGGTCGATACAAATCTAAAAGTTTCTTCTTATGTTTTTTTTACCTGATGGAATATTTTGGAGGCATGAAATTGGTTGTGAGGGTGAAATGTAAATGTTGCTGCTTATGGCTTTTTTATTTTCCTGATGAGACGGGTTTGATTACCATTGTCTCGGTGAGGTGAAGCATACCGAAAGGTAACAACAAACCCTTTTTTTCTGGCATTGAATAGTAAACTATGATCCAACCACAGATGGAATTCATAATTAAAAGCAGCTGAGATGGTTCTCTGTAATCAAATGCTAACACGTACAAATGTAAATAAATAGTTGGTTGTTTCATTTCATACACGCCTGAATCACCAAAGGTTAACATACAAGAAGAAACCCATGAGAAAGCTCACACAGAGATGTGCAATAAATAAATTATTTAGCCAGCAGTGTTCTACTGGGCTCAATACCCAGCATACCCAAAGTCCTTGTACTGCTAGGGGATCCTCTTACCCTCTTCACGTTCAGCCTTGTCTCGACCGACAAACTTTTGTTGAACCTCGTCTCGTCCTCCTCTTCAAGCTTGAGATTTTTCACCATCATCTTCGATGGGACACGCTACTCCATCAGCTTGGATGGATGGCAAGGTCACGGCGGCGGCAACAGCCTTGGAATCCCACAGCGACCCTAGGTGGCCACAAAAGCCCAACTCTTTACTCTGGCCGTGCCTTTTACACTAAATAATCGATTTGTACACTCCAAAGTACTAAATAGCACTTTTAATTCACCCACTCCAAAAATAATTCACAACATTAAAATACTACTTGTACAGAGTTCATCCAAGCCACCATTATCAACAACCAACGTGGCTAAGAAATTACAAACAATCACCACCATGGTATTCTGAACGATACTAAAAGAAACTCAGCCTATAAAACGTGGCCAAGAAATTGACAAACAATCATCACCATGGTATTCTGAACAATCAGCCAAATGATACAAGGAAACTTAAACTATAAACAGCAGCACAAGAGTAGAAAATCTCAACTCCAGGTTACAACTTGAACCACTGGCCAAGCAGGCCAACGACCTGAGGTATGCCGAACTGCAGGGTATTGGTTGGAGGCAGATTGCAATTTGGTGGTGCGTGCCAGAGACCATGGAGAAGCCAATGTGACAACAGAGACTAGGATGGATGGACAGAAAATATCAGAGTGCAGAATTTCTGAAGTGAAATAGAGAGGTTTGATTGTATAATTATGAAGTGTTAGCAGGTTAAATAACGCATCTCAATTGCACAACAAAATGTTAATTAAGCATGCACCTCGCAGTCATGGGCTCATGGCAAACAGTTACACGATCAAACCATATGAATATATTTGTGTTTAATTTTGTTTTATAGAAAATTCCAAAAATCTAACTAAAGTTTTGATAGGTTGTATATAAATATTGATTACAAGGGTCGACCGACAATGGATAAGAGTCTAGCTGCGCTGTTTGGGCAGGCCAACTTACAACTGAACCTTAATATTAAGTGTCAATGCGCATATGATGTCACCTGGCATGTTAACAACTCATCGGACTTGCACAACAAAAGTATTACTCCTTGTTAGTCAGTGGACAAATGAAGTCACAATTGAACCCTGCCGATCATATTGAAACAAGCATAAGCAAGATTCTGCTCCAAATACAAACAATTGTTCGTTCCCAATAAACAAAATCAGTTTCCTACTGTCTATTCAACCATGCACATTATATCAATGAACCATTCAAGCAATATACTAAAGTAAACAAAATTGTTGATCTTGCATGACATCGCTATGAATGAACAGCATTCACAGACATGAACTGCAGAATCAGGAAAATAACCTGCTCAAGCACACCAAGACCGGTCTTCTCCAGCTCCCTGGCAAGCTTCTCCAGCCTCCTGAGCATCCCTGCGTACATATCATCTATGTCTCCAGCCTGCGTACATATCATCTAAAGTCACCGGTTGAATTCCATGTCAAAATTTGCAGGCGTGATCTACAGTACCAAAGTTCTTTACTCATTTTTGAAGGACGGTTCCTTTTCTTTTCTGAGTTTATAAGTTTTTGATTCACACTTTTACGTGGTAATACTACTAATAACAGATAAGGGAGAGTGATGACCGGAGAAAAAGAAAGAGGAAAAAGAAGCGAGCGGTTACTGCTACAGGGTCCAAGCGTAATTAGCGGGGGCGTGTCGGGACATTTCTCTTTACACTCAGTCCCCGACGTGTGGGACCGACGAGGTTACACTGGAGCGGGTACGCGACTTGGCGTGGCCTGGCTTGAAATACGGTAGACAGAGCAGAGGAGGGGTTTATCTGGGGTTTACCATCCCTTTTCATTTCCCCTGTCCAGTGAAAAAAGAGTCTCACCATCAACAACCACCACCACCACCGGGCGATCGATCCACCGCCATGAGCGACGGGGAGGGCGGCAGCGGCAGCGGCGGCGGCCGGTCGCCTGTGCTTGACTACATCGCTTTTAACGACGGCAACTGGTCTCCCCTGACGCAGGAGAAGCTGAGGTTCGTACTATACTACGATTAATTTATCGCTAGGGTTGATGTAGCGTGCCGTAGTCTAGATGATTGCTAGGGTTGATGTAGCATGCCGCAGTCTAGGTGCTAGGGTTGATGTAGGTGGTGTTTGGAGCTTTAGCCCCTAGAATTTTAGAATGCAGGGCGCCAAATCTCTATGCAAGGGTTTCGGCTGCACAAATTTCATTTATTCAACAAAACGGGACCCGTGTTCTAACCATGCGCAAGAACACAAATCAAAAACGAAACGAACGGCTGGACGGGGAAGGCGGAGGTGGGTGCTGCATACCTCCGATGGTGATGTACGGGAGTCGATGCGCGCGGCCGATGTAAACGGCGTCGGAGAGGACCCCCAAGAGCGGCTTGGCGACTAGAGGGAGGTTGCCGGCGTTCTGCACGAGCTGCAGGGGTGAGGCGGTGTTCCCCGGGTGGGGTGGGGTGGGGTGGGGGGCGGGGGGGCGGGCGGCGGCCCGATCTGGATGTCGCAGCGGGGCGGGGCGGGGCCGGCGGGGGAGGCGGGCCGGTCCGGATCGGCGCTCTGGCCGTCGGCCGTCGTCTCGCTCGCGGGGGGGGGGCGCTCGCGCTCGGCTGTTGCCGATCGTCCGCGGGGCGGGCGGGGCGGGGCCGGTGTGGGGAGGCGGGCCGGTCCGGATCGGCGCTCTGGCCGTCGGCCGTCGTCTCGCCCGCGGGGGGGGGGGGGGGGGGCGCGGGGCGCTCGCGCTCGGGCTGTTGCCGATCGTCCGCGGGGGCGGGGCGGGGCGGGGCCGGTGTGGGGAGGCGGGGCGGGGCGGGCCGGCGTGGGGAGGCGGGGCGGGGCGGGGCCGGTGTGGGGAGGCGGGCCGGTCCGGATCGGCGCTCTGGCCGTCGGCCGTCGTCTCGCCCGCGGGGGGGGGGGGCGGGGCGCTCGCGCTCGGGCTGTTGCGATCGTCCGCGGGGGCGGGGCGGGGCGGGGCCGGTGTGGGGAGGCGGGCGGGGCGGGGCCGGTGTGGGGAGGCGGGGCGGGGCGGGGCCGGTCCGGATCGGCGCTCTGGCCGTCGGCCGTCGTCTCGCCCGCGGGGGGGGGGGGGGGGGGGGGCGGGGCGCTCGCGCTCGGGCTGTTGCCGATCGTCCGCGGGGGCGGGGCTGTTGCAGTATATTAAGGCGGTGTTTGCACTTTAGATCCCGAGCTAAAGTTGTAGCGCTAAAAATTTAGCTTGGGGTGTTTGGGGACCGGCACGGGCCGTGGGTGGGGGGCGTCGCATCGACATCGACGGTGTGGAGCGCCAAGGGTGGGGGGCCGCCGATCCCGATAGCGCTCGCGTCGACCACGTTCCTCTTGGGGAGGGCGGCGTCGGCTCGCTCCGGCCGGCGGGCGGGGCCCGTCGGCTCACTCCGACGGGCGGGCGGGGGCGTCGCCTCGCTCCGGCCGTCGGTGCCGAGGGGGTTGGGGGGCGCCGTCGTCGGCTCGCTCCGGCCGTCGAGACCCTCGCGAGGGGGGGGGGTGGTTTGGGCGGCGCGTCGGCTCGCTTCCGACCGCCGGGACCCCCGGGGGAGGGGGGGGGTCGGGTCGCTCCGTCTTCGGCGGCGGCCGGACGGACCCGGTGGGGGGGGGGGGGCGGCAGCGGGGACCGTCGGGTCGCTCCGTCTTCGGCGGCGGGCGGACGGAATCGGTCGGACGCGGGACGGGGGGGGGGGTCGGGGGCTCCGTCTTCGGGCGGCGGCCGGAAGGACCGGGGGGGCGGGGGCCGTCGGGTCGTCCGGGCCGCGCGTGGGGTGCTAAAATTTTAACGGTTTAGCGCTCGTCCGTTTGGAGGATTTGCCCATAACGCGTTTACTTTTTTTCGCCCATTTGCTCCTTTTGTACATGCGTCAAACACCACCTAAACTACCCTTAATTTTATGCTGAAGTACGTACTACTCCAGTAATTGCTCGATCTGACTGACCGCTAAATGCTCGACTGGTTTATGCAGGGACACGCTGGAGGCTGGTGGATACCCGGGTGGATACGATGCCTGGCTTCAGCATTGGAGCCCCGACAAACATCTGTGAGTATCTTAATTACACAGTTAATGACTGTGGTGCATTAATTTTATTCCTTGGTGGAGTAGTACTTTAGATATAACATACGTTAATGTTAAATGAGCAGCAAGCAGTTAATTGATACCAGTATTAGTATGTTTCTGAGTTATGACGAAATCAGTGTTTACGTGCACACCACTACGTATAGAATGCAATAGGAGACGGGAGTTTAGTTGATTAACTGAAGTTACTAGTTCAGGCTAATTTCATTTCTTTTCTTCACGTGTCGTCCTTGAGAATGTAATCGCACACGGACTAGTCCTATACCTTCTTCGCTACCGGAACTAACGAAATGTATTAGTAGTAATACCACTACAGTATGTTGTCATGAAAGTTTCCAGTTTTCTTAAAACAAAAATATACTACTAGTAAGTAGTATTAGTACCTGACAACTTGTTTGTTTGCTTCTTCTTCTTTTTTCTTTTTGAGTGAACCAGACAACTTGTTTTTTTCTTACGGATGCAGTTAGTACAGTAGTACTGAATAAACACATGACACGTCATTGCAGGTTCCTGGAGAGCATTGGTTGCCTACACATTGAAAGGGTTCTGAATCCTTTGATGGAGCAAAACCAATGGGTGAAGGTCCTGAAGTACCTCGAGATATCCTTCAAGTATCACCGAAGGGAAGCAGCGGCAGTGGGCCCTGCCGTGCCCGTCGCCGGGCGTGAGGTCTGGGACGTTCGCTGGACTCACCCTGAGCTGTACGTGCTGATCCGCGCGCAGGAGTCGCTGGAGCTCACGCTGACAGCGCAGGGCGACCTGACCAGGGTCCGTGAGATATGGTACGATCTGACAGATGTGATAGCAAAAACCACTCTGAACAGTGAGCTGGACTTCCATGGCGAATATATTCGTCTTCTCATAGCATGCAGCTGCTCAACCATATCGTCAACGAAGGACGTGAAGCAAGCCTGTAAGAATTCTTTTAATTATTCTTCTTCTTTTTCTCCTTTATTTATGTCCGAGCTAGATTTTCGATGACTACGTTTGCTTAGTCTGCTAATACACAATGACAGGACACAGGTCGAAGCGGAGCGGACTCTCACAAGTATCGCCGTCAGGGACTACATGCACGTCTATCTGCCTGATGCCAGCGGGTATTACTGTAGTACCGATACATACGTACTTTTACCAGGAGTAGTACTCTATACTCTAATACTAATGCTGCTTAGTAAAAGGAGTTTAACGATGCTGCACACTACTAGTACTACTACTACGTACTATTACTGATACAGTACAATTGATAATTAATAATGATGTACGATTAAATGCAGACGGCTCCGAGCTCCGGAGGTGGTGGCTGAGAGGGGTTGGCTCTTTGGACACAGGGTGAGGCCGGGTGAATTTCGCTGTCTGGTGTGTCACAAGGTTCTCAGTGGCAGTCTGCAGAAGTTCCAGACGCATCTCAGAGCCAGAGGACCTTGCGTTGCCATGACGCGGAGCGTTGAGGATCGGCTGCCACCACCCAAGGGCCCTGGCAAAAGGAAAGAGACGACGGTGGGCCATCTACCACCGGCGTGATGCAGGCGATGCAGCTGGACCAGGACAAGGAGCTGCGCCCGTCGTCGGCTGACCGGATTCGCTTGAACACTGGAGACCGCCAGCACCTCTACCTCTGCGTCTGAGAAGTGGCAAGAGCACGAGGCTCTGCTACTACTAGTACTGTATACGGTACTCCACCCTTTTCTACATACACTCACATACGTTCCACACCCACGTCGGACCTGTGGGGTCACCTTATCAGTGCTACTGACTTTAGGCTGGAGATTTATTTTTTTACCGTCCGGGTGTACGAGGATGGCGTCCTTTACTCCTTTCTCCCCGCATATATTACTGTGGTACCTCCTTTTTCACTCGTCAGATTTTCATCCCAAGTCAGTGTAGAGTAGAACTGTTCTTCGTTTTTTAAACATGTTGAAAAAGTTAACAACGGAAGATTCATTAACTCTTCTGGATGGAATTTGGGATGGACCCACGGAAACCTTCGCATACGTACGTAGGCATCGTTTACGATCAAACTAACTTTTAATTACTGTATTATTAACTCCTTGTTACTACTGTACATTTCGTTTCATGTCTGCTTTAACCATGTAGGAGTATTGATGTTGGATTGAGCAAATTCTACGCTAGCCAACCGGTGATAAAATAAGATAAATCGAAGGGTGCGGCCGCCCTCACATAATAGTATAATACTCGAGCGAACTATTCAAACAAGTTGAAATATTGAAAACACGGCGGCCAAGAAAGTGTTATACATCGATGATGATAAGTCAACTTAGTTCGGGACCTTTTCCTCTGCATCGATGAACCTTCGTCTCTTTCCGTACTCCGTACGGCAAGATTAAGATTTCAATTAAAAAAGTCAAAGTCAATGGAAAGACGTCATCGGCATCGATAAATGTTGGCATCCATGAAAGCGAAGCAGAATCAAATCAATGGAAACAATCCATAGGCAGTTTGATCATTTCTAGCTGCCTGCCACCACAGCCCCTCTTGGTATGGTGGCAAAACAAGGACAGGGTGTCGATTCAAAATATAAAAAAAAAAGGATATTTTTTATTTCTTTCTTATTGAAGAAAAAAAAAGTACATGCCGTCCTTTTCTTGGGTGGTTTATTGAGTGGAGTGGTTATCAGGGTGAGGTCTGTCCTCCATTGACGATGACGATCAATCAAGTATACCTACCTACCTCACTTCGTCACTTTTACGTACGGCTTGTCCTGCACTCACGTCATTTGTGCCTTTTCTACTACTTAGTAATGCTTATTTATTTAAATATATAACAATGTCAATATTTTATAGAAATCAATAATAATACAAATTGATGTCGTTCACAAAAAAAAACGAATTGACGTCAAAATTAACAGCATTTAGCAATTTAGCAATTTGATGTACATATACGATTTTTTGTTTTGCTAGGGTACGTATAAGATGTTCGCATGTACAATTAATTACTATAGTAGTGATACTTTTACTCATTAAGTAAAGATGATTTCAATTAACGTTCGTAGCAAACATAATAGATGCATCGTAAAATGGAGAAATGGTTAGTTGTTAATTACTAATGACGTTCGTACCTTGTAAACCACGGACGACCCACAGATTAATACTAATGGAGTACTCCGTAATAAGCGCGTCTTCGCTGACGCAGTAGAGACTAAAGAGCAGCCGTCCCCAGGAGCATGCGTCCAGTCATCCCCGTTTCTGTACACTCACTCATGTTCCTACTCACACTACTGCATTGAATCCGGTGGAGTCCACATGTCAGTGAGGCCAGTAAAGATACTTTGAAGTAAGGCTCGGGTGGATATTTCGTACCCGTCCGCACTCGCAGGCTGTACGATGGCGTCCTTTCCTCCCCCGCATGGGCCCTTCCCCACCTGCCGCATTTTCTTCTCTCCTTTTCCCCTTCTGCCCTCCATCTGTACTCATCCGTACCGTACTTTCTCTAGAACGAATGCTCAGTACACTAGCCAATTTCCTATTCTACCTCTTGCTCTCACGTTGTCATTATTTTCTATTACTTCTTCCGTCTCAGAAAGAACGTCGTTTTAGGCTACTTCTGAAATCAAAAAAAACTGACGTTTTAGACCTTAATGGCCTAGCTATTCTAGTACTCTAGCACTGGGGCTACTCTATAGCCTATGGATTTTGTTTGTTTTTCTGTCATTGGTGCATACCGTGTTGTTTCTAAGTACTAGTCACTAGGGGTATGCAGGTCTTTATTTCTCACTGCAATTTTTCAATTTGAATCCTAAAACGTTATTTTTTCTGGGACTGGGACGGAGGAAGTACTATCCAATGAGATGGATAGTGTTTTCGGTGTTTCATATAAACTTGCTCATTAAAGTAAAGTTCTCGTATGTACTAGAGCATGATACTCATTATTGTTGTTGTTACGTAGAAACATGAAGTAAATGCAAGTGACCTGTCGTTTGTAAAGGCCTGCTCACAAGAAAATTGATTTGTGGCTAGTGTTTCAATTAAAATATGTTGAAAGTGATGTGGGCCAGCTGAACCCTACCCCATAAAACAGTAAGGAGAATTGCTGTGACATAAAAAATATTATTATTCGAACAGTAACGGGACAGGCACGGAAAACACGATCGCAGCTCGCCGCTCCCAGTACAGCACATTGCAGGGGCAATATCGTAATCATCTCACCCCTTCTCCATAATTGCTCACGGTGGCGGCGTTAACTCATCCCTGCCATACTTGCTCGCTGCATTTCGTGTTAACCACCGCCGTGTCAAGAAGCGCCAACAATCCATGCCATGCAGCGCACAGGCAGTCCAAGCGCCGCCGTTCTCTCCGGCCCCCGCCCCGTCGCTGTTCGATTTGCTCGCCGACGAGCTCCTCTTCCTCGTTCTGGACCGCGTCGCGGCCGCCGACCGCGCGCGCTCAAGTCCTTCGCTGTCGCGTCCCGCGCCTGCCACGCCGCGGAGTCGCGCCACCGCCGCGTCCTCCGCCCGCTCCGTGCCGGCCTCCTCCCGCCGCGCTCGCGCCTACCCCTCCGCCACCACGCTCGACCTCTCCCTCTGCCCGCGCGTCACCGACGCCACCCTCGCCGCCGTCTCGGCCGCGCCGGCATCGTCTCTCCGCGCCGTCAACCTCTCCCGCTCCTCTGGCTCCGCGCCGCCGGTCTCGCCGCGCTCGCCAAAGCCTGCCCCGGCCTCGCCGACCTCGACCTGTCCAATGGGGTCGATCTGGCGACGCCGCGGCCGCCGAGGTGGGAGGATGCGCCAGCTCCAGAGGCTCTCGCTGTCGCGGTGCAAGCCCATCAGCGACATGGGCCTCGGTTGCGTCGCCGTCGGGTGCCCCAACCTGCGAGACCTCTCGCTCAAGTGGTGCATTGGGTCACGGATTTGGCTGCAACTCCTCGCCCACAAGTGCAAGAACCTCAGGACACTGGATCTCTCCTACACCATGGTCAGCGCTGCTTTCTGATTTCGGTTCTTATTTCTCTTTTTTTTTTTTTTTGATTCATTTCAGTACTTGGACCAAGCAACGGAAATTTCCATTGATTGGTTTCAAGTTTCTGTTTTCCCCTCAAATTCATTCGTGACAAAAGAATTGTACTTTCCACCAAATCTACTGCCTTCAATTAGTTTTCATGGAATTGGCCGAGTGTACCGTACGTTTATTCTCGATCTGTAGACGCTCTTATCTGTCCACTCACTGCAAAGATCAGACTAGCGGTGGCCAACTCCACCTTGTCTTCCTGCCTCGATATTTCTGCGCTTGCAGTGGCGTACCAACTGCACTTATCATGTTTGGACTAAACAGTTTATCTTGCATTGCAGATCACAAAACTCCTTTCCAGCCATCATGAAGCTACCCGATCTTGAGTGCTGACTTTGGTGGGGTGTTCTGGAATTGATGATGATGCCCTTGTAGTATTGAGAAAGATTGCAGCAAATCATGAAGGTGATAACCCCAGTTTGATCCACCTAGTACCAGTGCCTCTTTTTTCATTTCGCACTAGTAACAGTTTTTCGTGAAGTTCTCTGCTTCAGAACACACTACCAAGTCTTGACCAACTCTATGACTGGCTGTTCTAAGCATGCCTGATTTCACAGAAACCGTATCAAAACTCTGCTTACTGAGCTTGAAATAATGCTTTTCCATTGCAGGTGCTTGATATATCACATTGTCTGAATGCAACTGATGTGGGAATTTCATCCATAACAAAGTCGATACCCAATCTGTCAGAATTGAATCTTTCATACTGCTGTGCTGTAAGTAGCTAATCATGCTGATGGTTCATTATAGTATCTCCTAGTCTTTATATGACCTCTCTAGCTTATTTGAAATCCTCCTTTCACAATTGGCAGGTTACTCCTAATATGGTAAGCAGCTTCCATAGGATTGCTAATCTTCGGACCCTGAAGCTGGAAGGCTGCATATTCATGGCTGATGGACTGAGCTCCATTGGAAGGTCTTGTGACTCTATTAGGGAGTTAAGTCTGAGCAAGTGCTCTGGGCTGACAGATGCAGAACTTTCTTTTGTTGTGTCAAGATTGAAGAATTTGCTGAAGCTGGACATTACCTGTTGTCGCAATATCACTGATGCTTCTCTAGCTTCCATTACTAGTTCATGCACTTCCCTCATCTCTCTGAGAATGGAGTCCTGCACCCATGTTTCTAGTGAAGGACTCCAACTGATTGGAAAACACTGTCGGCAATTGGAAGAGTTGGACCTTACTGATAGTGATTTGGATGACGAAGGTTCTTACTGAACTGGCTATTTATATATATTCATTGTCACTGGCCAAAAAAGTTAACCGTGAATATTCTGTGCAGGACTAAAAGCTATTGCTGGATGTAGCAAACTGTCAAGCCTAAAAATTGGCATATGCTTGAAGATAAGTGATGATGTTCTCACGCAAATTGGAAAGTCCTGCCAGAACTCCGAGACATTGATTTGTACAGGTGATTCTTAGACATGCCTTGTTGGTGGCTTTACCTACTTCTTTTCTCATTCTTTCTGCCTTTCAACTAACCCAATAGTTTCATTTTCAGGTGCGGAGACATTAGTTGATGGCATTACTCATATTGCTCAAGGCTGTCCTAAGCTAGAGTCTATCAATCTGTCCTACTGTACCGGAATAACAGACCGCTCACTGATGTCACTCTCAAAATGTGTGAATCTGAACACACTGGAGATTCGTGGCTGCCCCAGGGTTTCATCCTGTGGGATAGCAGAAATTGCAATGGGATGCAGGCTACTTTCCAAGCTTGATGTTAAGAAGTGCTTCGAGATTAATGATGTGGGGATGCTTTACATTTCCCAGTTCTCTCATAGCTCCGTCAGGTACTAGTGTTTACATTTGTAACTGAGATCTAGTATAGTAATGCTATGTTTGTTATTGTGCTAATATTAAATCTATGTCCTGTTGCAGATAAACCTGTCATATTGTTCTGTCACCGACATTGGACTTCTTTCGC